>JAGQAX010000002.1:746744-764244 GCA_019142605.1 Cephalopholis sonnerati
GAAAATCATGAAAAAACGTCATAGTATAGCATGTCGTCCAAAATGATGAAAAAAAGTCATAGTATAGCATGTCGTCCCAAATCATGAAAAAAAGTCATAGTATAGCATGTCGTCCGAAATCATGAAAAAACGTCATAGTATAGCATGTCGTTCGAAATCATGAAAAAACGTCATAGTATAGCATGTCGTCCCAAATCATGAAAAAACGTCATAGTATAGCATGTCGTCCAAAATCATGAAAAAACGTCATAGTATAGCATGTCGTTCGAAGTCATGAAAAAACGTCATAGTATAGCATGTCGTCCGAAATCATGAAAAAACGTCATAGTATAGCATGTCGTCCAAAATCATGAAAAAAAAATCATAGTATAGCATGTCGTCCAAAATGATGAAAAAAAAGTCATAGTTTAGCATGTCGTCCAAAATCATGAAAAAACGTCATAGTATAGCATGTCGTTCAAAATCATGAAAAAACGTCATACTATAGCATGTCGTCCAAAATCATGAAAAAACGTCATAGTATAGCATGTCGTCCGAAATCATGAAAAAAAGTCATAGTATAGCATGTCGTCCAAAATCATGAAAAAACGTCATAGTATAGCATGTCGTTCAAAATCATGAAAAAAAGTCATAGTATAGCATGTCGTCCGAAATCATGAAAAAACGTCATAGTATAGCATGTCGTTCAAAATCATGAAAAAAAAATCATAGTATAGCATGTCGTCCAAAATGATGAAAAAAAAGTCATAGTATAGCATGTCGTTCGAAATCATGAAAAAACGTCATAGTATAGCATGTCGTCCAAAATCATGAAAAAAAAATCATAGTATAGCATGTCGTCCAAAATGATGAAAAAAAAGTCATAGTATAGCATGTCGTCCAAAATCATGAAAAAACGTCATAGTATAGCATGTCGTTCAAAATCATGAAAAAACGTCATACTATAGCATGTCGTCCAAAATCATGAAAAAACGTCATAGTATAGCATGTCGTCCGAAATCATGAAAAAAAGTCATAGTATAGCATGTCGTCCAAAATCATGAAAAAACGTCATAGTATAGCATGTCGTCCGAAATCATGAAAAAACGTCATAGTATAGCATGTCGTTCAAAATCATGAAAAAAAGTCATAGTATAGCATGTCGTCCGAAATCATGAAAAAACGTCATAGTATAGCATGTCGTTCAAAATCATGAAAAAACATCATAGTATAGCATGTCGTCCCAAATCATGAAAAAACGTCATAGTATAGCATGTCGTCCCAAATCATGAAAAAACGTCATAGTATAGCATGTCGTCCGAAATCATGAAAAAACGTCATAGTATAGCATGTCGTTCGAAATCATGAAAAAAAGTCATAGTATAGCATGTCGTCCAAAATCATGAAAAAAAAATCATAGTATAGCATGTCGTCCAAAATGATGAAAAAAAAGTCATAGTATAGCATGTCGTCCCAAATCATGAAAAAACGTCATAGTATAGCATGTCTTCCAAAATCATGAAAAAAAGTCATAGTATAGCATGTCGTCCAAAATCATGAAAAAAAGTCATAGTATAGCATGTCGTCCAAAATCATGAAAAAACGTCATAGTATAGCATGTCGTCCAAAATGATGAAAAAACGTCATAGTATAGCGTGTCGTCCGAAATCATGAAAAAACGTCATAGTATAGCATGTCGTCCGAAATCATGAAAAAACGTCATAGTATAGCATGTCGTTCAAAATCATGAAAAAACGTCATAGTATAGCATGTCGTCCCAAATCATGAAAAAACGTCATAGTATAGCATGTCGTCCGAAATCATGAAAAAACGTCATAGTATAGCATGTCGTCCGAAATCATGAAAAAACGTCATAGTATAGCATGTCGTTCGAAATCATGAAAAAACGTCATACTATAGCATGTCGTTCGAAATCATGAAAAAACGTCATAGTATAGCGTGTCGTCCGAAATCATGAAAAAACGTCATACTATAGCATGTCGTTAGAAATCATGAAAAAACGTCATAGTATAGCATGTCGTCCCAAATCATGAAAAAACGTAATAGTATAGCATGTCGTCCAAAATCATGAAAAAACGTCATAGTATAGCATGTCGTCCAAAATGATGAAAAAATGTCATAGTATAGCATGTCGTCCGAAATCATGAAAAAACGTCATAGTATAGCATGTCGTTCAAAATCATGAAAAAAAGTCATAGTATAGCATGTCGTCCCAAATCATGAAAAAACGTCATAGTATAGCATGTCGTCCAAAATCATGAAAAAAAGTCATAGTATAGCATGTCGTCCGAAATCATGAAAAAACGTCATAGTATAGCATGTCGTCCAAAATCATGAAAAAAAGTCATAGTATAGCATGTCGTCCGAAATCATGAAAAAACGTAATAGTATAGCATGTCGTCCAAAACCATGAAAAAAATGACATATTATAGCATGTCGTGCAAATTTATGAAAAAAAGTCATAGTATAGCATGTCGTCCGAAATCATGAAAAAACGTCATAGTATAGCATGTCGTCCAAAACCATGAAAAAAATGACATATTATAGCATGTCGTGCAAATTTATGAAAAAAAGTCATAGTATAGCATGTCGTCCGAAATCATGAAAAAAAGTCAAAGTATGGCATGTCGTCCAAAATCATGAAAAAACGTCATAGTACAGCATGTCGTCCAAAATCATGAAAAAACGTCATAGTATAGCATGTCGTTCGAAATCATAAAAAAACGTAATAGTATAGCATGTCGTCCGAAATCATGAAAACAGTCATAGTATAGCATGTCGTCCGAAATCATGAAACAACGTCATATTATAGCATGTCGTCCAAAATAATGAAAAAAAGTCATAGTATAGCATGTCGTGCAAAATCATGAAAAAAAGTCATAGTATAGCATGTCGTCCGAAATCATGAAAAAACGTCATAGTATAGCATGTCGTTCAAAATCATGAAAAAACATCATAGTATAGCATGTCGTCCCAAATCATGAAAAAACGTCATAGTATAGCATGTCGTCCCAAATCATGAAAAAACGTCATAGTATAGCATGTCGTCCGAAATCATGAAAAAACGTCATAGTATAGCATGTCGTTCGAAATCATGAAAAAAAGTCATAGTATAGCATGTCGTCCAAAATCATGAAAAAAAAATCATAGTATAGCATGTCGTCCAAAATGATGAAAAAAAAGTCATAGTATAGCATGTCGTCCCAAATCATGAAAAAACGTCATAGTATAGCATGTCTTCCAAAATCATGAAAAAAAGTCATAGTATAGCATGTCGTCCAAAATCATGAAAAAAAGTCATAGTATAGCATGTCGTCCAAAATCATGAAAAAACGTCATAGTATAGCATGTCGTCCAAAATGATGAAAAAACGTCATAGTATAGCGTGTCGTCCGAAATCATGAAAAAACGTCATAGTATAGCATGTCGTCCGAAATCATGAAAAAACGTCATAGTATAGCATGTCGTTCAAAATCATGAAAAAACGTCATAGTATAGCATGTCGTCCCAAATCATGAAAAAACGTCATAGTATAGCATGTCGTCCGAAATCATGAAAAAACGTCATAGTATAGCATGTCGTCCGAAATCATGAAAAAACGTCATAGTATAGCATGTCGTTCGAAATCATGAAAAAACGTCATACTATAGCATGTCGTTCGAAATCATGAAAAAACGTCATAGTATAGCGTGTCGTCCGAAATCATGAAAAAACGTCATACTATAGCATGTCGTTAGAAATCATGAAAAAACGTCATAGTATAGCATGTCGTCCCAAATCATGAAAAAACGTAATAGTATAGCATGTCGTCCAAAATCATGAAAAAACGTCATAGTATAGCATGTCGTCCAAAATGATGAAAAAATGTCATAGTATAGCATGTCGTCCGAAATCATGAAAAAACGTCATAGTATAGCATGTCGTTCAAAATCATGAAAAAAAGTCATAGTATAGCATGTCGTCCCAAATCATGAAAAAACGTCATAGTATAGCATGTCGTCCAAAATCATGAAAAAAAGTCATAGTATAGCATGTCGTCCGAAATCATGAAAAAACGTCATAGTATAGCATGTCGTCCAAAATCATGAAAAAAAGTCATAGTATAGCATGTCGTCCGAAATCATGAAAAAACGTAATAGTATAGCATGTCGTCCAAAACCATGAAAAAAATGACATATTATAGCATGTCGTGCAAATTTATGAAAAAAAGTCATAGTATAGCATGTCGTCCGAAATCATGAAAAAACGTCATAGTATAGCATGTCGTCCAAAACCATGAAAAAAATGACATATTATAGCATGTCGTGCAAATTTATGAAAAAAAGTCATAGTATAGCATGTCGTCCGAAATCATGAAAAACGTCATAATATACCATGTCGTCCAAAATCATGAAAAAAAGTCAAAGTATGGCATGTCGTCCAAAATCATGAAAAAACGTCATAGTACAGCATGTCGTCCAAAATCATGAAAAAACGTCATAGTATAGCATGTCGTTCGAAATCATAAAAAAACGTAATAGTATAGCATGTCGTCCGAAATCATGAAAACAGTCATAGTATAGCATGTCGTCCGAAATCATGAAACAACGTCATATTATAGCATGTCGTCCAAAATAATGAAAAAAAGTCATAGTATAGCATGTCGTGCAAAATCATGAAAAAAAGTCATATTATAGCATGTCGTCCAAAATAATGAAAAAAAGTCATATTATAGCATGTTGTGCAAATTTATGAAAAAAAGTCATAGTATAGCATGTCGTCCAAAACCATGAAAAAAACGACATAGTATAGCATGTCGTCCAAAATGATGTAAAAAAGTCATAGTATAGCATGTCATCCGAAATCATGAAAAAACGTCATAGTATAGCATGTCGTTCGGAATCATGAAAAAACGTCATAGTATAGCATGTCGTCCAAAACCATGAAAAAAAGTCATAATATAGCATGTCGTCCAAAATAATGAAAAAAAGTCATAGTATAGCATGTCGTCCGAAATCATGAAAAAAAGTCATAGTATAGCATGTCGTCCAAAATCATGAAAAAAAGTCATAGTACAGCATGTCGTCCAAAATCATGAAAAAACGTCATGGTATAGCATGTCGTTCGAAATCATAAAAAAACGTAATAGTATAGCATGTCGTCCAAAACCATGAAAACAGTCATAGTATAGCATGTCGTCCGAAATCATGAAAACAGTCATAGTATAGCATGTCGTCCAAAATAATGAAAAAAAGTCATAGTATAGCATGTCGTGCAAAATCATGAAAAAAAGTCATAGTATAGCATGTCGTGCAAATTTATGAAAAAAAGTCATAGTATAGCATGTCGTGCAAAATGATGAAAAAAAGTTATATTATAGCATGTCGTCCGAAATCATGAAAAAACGTCATATTATAGCATGTCGTCCAAAATAATTAAAAAAGTCATAGTATAGCATGTCGTCCAAAATAATGAAAAAAAGTCATAGTATAGCATGTCGTCTGAAATAATTAAAAAAGTCATAGTATAGCATGTCGTGCAAATTTATGAAAAAAAGTCATAGTATAGCATGTTGTCCAAAATAATGAAAAAAAGTCATAGTATAGCATGTCGTCCAAAATAATTAAAAAAGTCATGGTATAGCATGGCGTGCAAATTTATGAAAAAAAGTCATAGTATAGCATGTTGTCCAAACTCATAAAAAAACGTCATAGTATAGCATGTCGTCCGAAATCATGAAAAAAAGTCATAGTATAGCATGTCGTCCGAAATCATGAAAAAACGTCATAGTATAACATGTCGTCTGAAATCATGAAAAAAAGTCATAGTATAGCATGTCGTCAAAAATGATGAAAAAAAGTCATAGTATAGCATTTCGTCCAAATTCATGAAAAACGTCATAGTATAGCATGTCGTAGAAAATCATGGAAAAACATCATAGTATAACATGTCGTCTGAAATCATGAAAAAAACGTCATAGTATAGCATGTCATCCCAAATCATGAAAAAAAGTCATAGTATAGCATGTCGTCCAAAATCATGAAAAAACGTCATACTATAGCATGTCGTACGAAATCATGAAAACAGTCATAGTATAGCATGTCGTCCAAAATGATGAAAATACTTCATAGTATAGCATGTCGTCCAAATTCATGAAAAAAGTCATAGTATAGCATGTCGTCCAAACTCATGGAAAAACATCATAGTATAGCATGTCGTCCAAATTCATGAAAAAAGTCATAGTATAGCATGTCGTCCAAAACGAGGAAAAAAAGTCTTAGTATAGCATGTCGTCCAAATTCATGAAAAAAGTCACAGTATGGCATGTCTTCCAAAGTCATGAAAACACATATTATTGCATGTCGTCCTAAATCATGAAAAAACGTCATAGTATAGCATGTCGTCAAAAATCATGAAAAAAAGTCATAGTATAGCATGTCGTCCAAAACCATGAAAAAACGTCATAGTATAGCATGTCGTCCAAATTCATGAAAAAACGTCATAGTATAGCATGTCATGCAAATTTATGAAAAAAAGTCATAGTATAGCATGTCGTTTGAAATCATGAAAAAACGTAATAGTATAGCATGTCGTCCAAAATCATGAAAAAAAGTCATAGTATAGCATGTCATGCAAATTTATGAAAAAAAGTCATAGCATAGCATGTCGTCCAAAATGATGAAAAAAAGTCATATTATAGCATGTCGTCTAAATTCATGAAAAAACGTCATAGTATAGCATGTCATGCAAATTTATGAAAAAAAGTCATAGTATAGCATGTCGTCTAAATTCATGAAAAAACGTCATAGTATAGCATGTCGTCCAAAACCATGAAAAAACGACATATTATAGCATGTCGTAGAAAATCCTAAAAAAACAACATAGCATAGTATGTCAGTAATCATGAAACAAACGTCATAGTATAGCATGTCGTCCAAAACCACGAAAAACGACATAGTATAGCATGTCGTCCGAAATCATGAAAAATTAACATAGCATAGTACGTCGTCTGAAATCTTGAAAAAAAGTCGTACTAAAGCGTGTCTTCCAAAATCATGAAAAAAGTCGTATTAAAGTTTGTAGCATAACTTACGGCCTAAAAGAACAAAATTTACTATTGCAATGATTAATTGCAATTCATTAAATTAGTTTGGTGCCAGCTAATAAATTAAGCTGGTCAATTAGGGTTCAGGGGAAAAGCAGAGGTCTCATCTGTCCCACGCCACAAAATCAGAAATAATCAAGTAATTAGTATTTTCACCCAAGTTATTATTCCATACTTTCTTTTCATCAATCAGGACACCAGAGCCCCTCTAAACACAACATTTTTAACAAACTTAAGTCATTTCATGTTTAAGAAAACATGATGAAACAAAAAAAAGACAATGTCCCAAAAAGTCTTAAAAGGAGTCCTCTTTCTCCATGTCCATCATAAAAATGTGGGTGTCTGTGTAGGTGTGTGTGTAGGGGGGGGTTTCAGTCAGTCTCAGGGGTTAAGGGGGGGAAATCCAGTTTGTGCAATGTGTGGAGGGGAATGTGGTTGGCGTACCAGAGTTTATTGTATGAGTGTGAGTTGAATGAGTGAAGACAGATTTGAGACGAGCCTTTGACTAGCATCAATGTTCCAAAGAGTGATCCAGGGTCAGACGTCAGGTGAACAAAAAAATTAAAAATTAATCAAACCCGCTCTTGATGATTTTCAGCACTGGAGGACAACTCAGCAGTTTCCAGCTCCTGAATCCTGCGCTCCACTACAACAGCAGTCACAATCCAACAATCAGCAATCCTTCATGGTCACACTGTCATTCTTCAAGATCCTCTGAAGACGGGAGAACTCACCTCAAGGAGCTTGCGGCAATTAAACAGAGAATGAAGTGTATGCAGAAAATGCTTTGTGTGGCTCAAAAACTCCTCTGCTCATGCCACACTGGCTCTGTGCTTCTCTCACACATCACAGGTGTATGCAGTCAGCAATCATTATCTGTTGCTCTGCTTTAACCACACCCCACCTTTACCGTCACACCCACGTCTCTCCTGTCACACCCACTCCTCTGCTGTCACACCCACGTCTCTCCTGTCACACCCACTCCTCTGCTGTCACACCCACGTCTCTCCTGCCACACCCACTCCTCTGCTGTCACACCCACTCCTCTCATGTCACACCCACTCCTCTGCTGTCACACCCACGTCTCTCCTGTCACACCCACTCCTCTGCTGTCACACCCACTCCTCTCATGTCACACCCACTCCTCTGCTGTCACACCCACGTCTCTCCTGTCACACCCACGTCTCTCATGTCACACCCACTCCTCTCCTGTCACACCCACTCCTCTGCTGTCACACCCATTCCTCTGCTGTCACACCCACGTCTCTCCTGTCACACCCACTCCTCTGCTGTCACACCCACTCCTCTCCTGTCACACCCATTCCTCTGCTGCCACACCCACATCTCTCCTGTCACACCCACTCCTCTGCTGTCACACCCAGTCACCAAGTCCTCCTCTGCTCAGAAAAAAGGAGCAGCCTGCTGTTTTCAGGCCGTCTGTTATAAGCATGTCGACAAAAATCAGGAAAAAAATCATAGTATAGGACGTACTTAAAAAACGTCATAGTACAGTATGTCGTCAAAAATGATTAAATCATGAAAAAAAGAAATGTAGTATAGATTTTCTGGGACAAACATGTTCTTCAAGTGTTGAAGTCAAACACACACAGTAAAGAGGAAACACATCTCAGCCTTGAAACTGATTGTTAAAAGAGCGTTTTGTGTTTGTGTCACCTGTTGGTTTGTCCGGCCACCTGACACCAGGCTGAGTGACCAGAGGTTATAGATTGAGACAGAAATAGATGCACCAGAGAAAGCAGAGCGGGACAGAAAGATGGAGGAGGCGGAGGAGGTAAAGATGGAGGACACAAGGGCACTGATGGCAGCTCCGAGTGTATTTATAGTGGAACAGGAGCTTTCTTTTTTCCCCTGATCGATAGAACCAGAACAGCACATGACCTGTCCGCTAATGGCAACCTGCTGTGTGTGTGTGTGTGTGTGTGTGTGTGTGTGTGTGTGTGTGTGTGTGTGTGAGAGAGGAATAAATGGGTCAATGAAAAGACAAAGCAAAGAGAGGAAGTTTCAGTCGTCCACAGCAGCTTTAACCTTCAAGACATGCTGCAAGAAATGTGTTTAAATGTATCAGTGGCAGTAATCACACACACAGAAACACACATGCTTCATCTGCAGCTGGACTGTTCCTCATTGCTGCTGACAACCAGGAGGAACACCTCTCTGTAAGCATGTATAAATAAACCGGGGAGCTTCAGTTCTTCTGGATAAAAAGCACTGTAACATTTCTGTTTCTCATCTTCCCAACCGAGGACGGAGGACAGAGGACTGTGTGAAAGGCTTACAGAAATAATCAAATGCTGCTCAATAACTATGATGCCAATCGACCACATGAAGGCGCTATAATTAAGGCCCACAAATGAGATTTTTCAAAGACCACGCCCCCTTACACTGTAAGTCTGATTAATTTAAAATCCAACACACATCCAGCTCAGTGAGCTCTGCAGAAAACCTGAAGAACCATTCAGGTCCCACAGGAAAGTTCCACCATTTTTTGAAAAAACACTTCCTCTTACCTGAAGGTCAGATTTGTACCAAACTTTCTGCGGATCGCCTCCAAAACAAACCTGTCAAAAGTTATAAAAAGCGTGTTAGTGTCTCACTGCGTTTTGAAGGTACCGACCAATGAACTGTCAAGGGGGCGTAGCTCTACACATAAATAGACCCAACTGTAACTGCTGAGCCGATCATCACAGACCTTACACGACATGTCTAAATCAGTACGAGCAACATGCCCTAAAACTGTCATTCAAATTGACCACTAGCAGGTGCTACAATTGCAAAAAAATGGGGGCACAACACAAATCAGAAACTGTTGGTTCAATCATCAGAAACTTGCAGGAGATGTTAAATCATAATGCTGACACCACATTTTTGACATCTCCTCCTCAACCGTAGATCCGATGCATGTCACGTTTTCTGTGGATCATTATCGGTCTAGGCTTGTCAGAAGTTACCAAATCTTGTTAATATCTCAGCGTGTTTGAAGAGACTGACCCATGAACTATCAAACTGCCGTGGCTCAGGACATGAATACACCTACACCTGCAACACTTCAGCTGATCTTCACTAAAATTGCTGGATACCCTCCACAACCGAGCCCACACTGACGTCCTCCAGGAGTACAGCCCCTCCCACTCTCTGCACTCTTCCTCCACTGGTCTCCTGAACCATCCCCAGCTCACGCCTCAGCACCATGGGTGCTTTCAGCTGCACTGCCCCCAGGCTCTAAACTCCCTACCTCCACACTTCCGTCCACATGAGTATCTAAAACATACTCTGAAGCTGTCACTCACAATGATCCTCACAGGGCGCTACAAATACAGAAAATGGGCGTGGTGTACACAAATCAGATTATTACTCAGATATTGATCTACAGTCTGATTTGTAGTCTGAACTGTTTAACTGCTCAGTGATCAGGAAACCCACCCTGATCACTGAGGACCCTTCTCACCTCTCCACCTCTCCTTACAGTTACTGGCATCAGGCAGACGCTACAAAGTCCCGCGGGCCCCAAAAAACCTCTACAAGCAATCATCCATTCCCTCTGCAGTGAGCACCCAACAACCTGAAACAGACACCTTTAACCTGCTTTATCAGCTGCTGCTTCAACTGTTCCACTTTTGTTTATACTTGTTTTAAATGTTTGAACGTGAATCATGTCGATTGTTGAGCCTTGGGAAAAAGAGAACTTCTGTCACTGTTGGGACAGACGATAATATCTATCTATCTATCTATCTATCTATCTATCTATCTATCTATCTATCATCCAATCATTACGAAACTTGCAGAATGTGTTAAATAACAATGTTGAACCACATGAGTTAAATTATTTTGAGATCAGTCAAAAGAGGGCACCACCAGCTCCAAACAAGTGCACTGACCTGGCCCAAACTTTGGCCATGAATCAATGACAGTTTGTTTAAACTATTAAGGCATGTCCCCAAAATGTTACTGCAGTGTGATCAGTGCTGCCATGGAGGACCGTGGGCTGACACAGATTTGGACGTGAAGAAACGACTGTCAGTCCGATGATCGTAAAAACTGTTGGTGATCTTCATTCAGGTGTTGTGAGCCGTCACGGGTCTTGATCCTTCGCTGCCTATAACTTGTGGTTCATGTTCCGTTGGACCCTGGCATCATGGCTTCTGGCTTTATTTGTCAATGAAATTGTAAAACATTAACGTTGGTGTGAGGGTCCTGCAAACATGGACACATGTACAGAAATGTGTTCACGTGTGTGCATAAATAAATGACCAACACGTTTTTATTCATACAGAGAATTTATCACAAAATGAGCACAGAGACACAAAACAGTCGATCGACCGACGACCTGAGACACAAAGAGACAGAAAAAATATAGCAAACACAGAGAGGTGACTCTTCCAGCAGCTACCTAAAATACAAACCCAGTCCTCGCTGCACGGTCAGTCCGTTACCATTGGTCTGTTGTTTGTGTTTGTACATCTCTATGTGAACCTGTGAGGAGTGCAGAGAGTCTTTGGACGATGTTACACTTCAAATAAACTGAAGATAAAGTTCAGGTTAAATAAGAACTTTACAGCTTTAGTGCAGACGTGTAGTTCATATGCTGAAAGCAAGAATCTATATTTGTTTGTGACTACATTTTATAATTCAGCTTATTTTCTTCTAAGCTGCAGAGCCGGATGTGAATTGATTGGATTTCCAGGAATGTGTTGGCCTCACGCTTCGTTCAATACCAGAGCCTTATATCAGGGTCAGAGGGGAAGAAAAATAAAGCTGAATGAGGTTTCTCACCTCTGTCCGACGGGCTCAGAGTGAACGCTGCTGCAAACAAACCAAACTACCTGAGGTGTGTGATCGTCTCAGTTTCCCTCTGACATCATCAGACCTTTATTAAAATATTTCTTTATTGACCCTCTGAGTTTGTTTCTGATGTAACTTGACTTAAATCAGGAGTTTGACGTCAATGTTTTAGAATTAAATCGTCTTTAATGACACTATATCGTGACATGAAACTAGAACTAATACATCACTGACACATCAGCTGAACTTTATCATTTAAACCCCCCCACCTCAGCACAGACTGTTCACACCTCTACCTTCAGGCCTGAGGCACAGACATGTGAAATGAAGGACCACTAGACCCTAAAAACTCTTTCTTTCCCAGTGCCATCAGACTCCTGAACAGCCAACAGGAGTCCTAACTACCATCACTACATCACTACCTCAGACCACGTTACACATCCAGTCTGCACATGATGTTTGCACATACAATGATTACACATACAATGTTCGCAGTTTCTTGCTGCCTTCAGTTATCTTCTGTCTATATATTCCCTTCTGTGTATATACATACTTCTTTTATATCTTTCATCTATATTGTTACTTTTAATAACTGAGAGTGGATTTAGTTGATATTTTTTCATTGCAGTGAGCAAAGGAAGAATTTCACTGTCCAGGGAAACGTGTTTCCTCACTGTGCATGTGACAATAAACACTTTGAATCCTTAAACAAGACTGGATTAAATTTGAACAGACGTCAGTCAGGAGATGATGAACATCAAGATGAGAAATAATCAGATGATAAACATCAGCTGCACTACATCAACACAGTGTGTGTTATTTACTGTGTGTTTGTCAGTGTGTGATCATGATGAATATCAAACAGGAAGATGTCTCCACCTAGTGTCCCAAACTCGTCCACACACTGCTGCGGAATATATTAGGTATATATGATGAGAAGCTATTTTAATACTGATACTGATGTTATTATTATTATTATTATTATTATTATTATTATTATTAATAAAAAGCATTTATTCTTTGTGGTGTGTGTTTCTCATCCTGCAGATTTTACAGTCTAAATGTGTCAGAATTCTAAAATGTATAATAATAATAATAATAATAATAATAATAGTATTAATACTATTAAAACATAACAGTAATATTTAATTATTATTATTATTATTATTATTATTATTATTATTATTATTATTATTATTATCAAGCAGTGGTTATTGCAGTAGTAGTTTTAGTATTTTTACTAGTTTGTCCACATTAAAATAATATAATAATTTCTTTCAGTGTTATTTATTTACTTTGAATTAATGATGTCAAACCTGAGAAATTCAACACTTCAAATAACGTGAAAAATAATAACAAAACAAAAAAAAGAAAATAAAAAAAGTCCTTTGATTTACATCAACATGAGTTTTTGGGTGATGGGTCATCTTCTACAAATCATAAGTGATGTGTTGCACTTCAACATGGTTGAACGTTTCGATCTTCACAGCTGTGACTGTTTAAATCTGTTGTTGGCTCATTGTTATCGATATTAAGAGAATTACCTGATTAATAACTGTGTTTTATATAACACATCTTTGGAGGGAAAAATGCCAAAGCTAAAAAAACCCAGACAACAGCTGCCCAAGTGTCAGAGACCAGTCATGGATAACTGGAAATAAAATAATACAAATATATATATAATTCAGTTAAAGGACAAAATCATTATAAATCTAATTAATAGCTTAAATAAATGGTAAGACTCTTTTAACGTCATAATTCCATGGAAAGATGTGTTTATATTATCCATAACACAAACAAAGACATATCTATACGGGATATACAACTACAGATATTATACACATCTATATACATTAAAAAGACGCTTTCTATTTGGGGCCTTGAACAAACGTGTTCATGAATGTTTTGCAGTGATGAAGAGGAGTCAGTCCTTCATCTTGTGTGGTATTATCCTGCTGTCACCTTATTCTGGGGTCAGGTCCACAGGTGGATGATGATCTTCAATAAAAATATACAGCCATCTTACAAACAGTCATTTTAGGAGACCTGATGCAGCAAATCACAGATCAGTGACACTGGAAGATTGTTTGGCAAAGCTTTTAGAATAAAACTTCTCTTAAAACTCACTGGATGATGGAAATATTAAAATCTAAAACAAACCTACAGACCTCGAAATTCCTAAAGGGACAGGAGCAACTGAGCCTTGGTGAGAGATGGGAACAGAATGTGTATATGAATATTTCATTTCATTATTACTGCAGTTATTATGCCTTCACCTTTATGCTGTTACTTGTTGTTGCCCACTCACCCTCCTCTGTACATGCACGGATTTAATGCACATTTGTGTGTGTGTGTGTGTGTGTGTGTGTGTGTGTGTGTGTGTGTGTGTGTGTGTGTGTGTGTGTGTGTGTGTATCTAGCTGTCACTCACAGAGTGACGGAGCGCTGCTGCCCCCTACAGGACAGTAACCTGTCCAACACACAGGCTGCAGATCTGAACACAGGTGGACTCGTCACATTACATCATCACAGGAAGCAAATGTCTGCAGGTAAACTTCATATCCTGCTGTTTATAAAAATAAAAAAGACTCTATGACCCTGTAAAATCTGCAGGAGAAACGTAAACAATATACACTGAACAAAAAATAAATCATAATAAAAATCATTTTAAATAAATTATCAACTGAACTCAAATTTATTTATAAAGCACATCTAAAAACAAGTCACGTCACCAAAGTGCTGCACAACACACACACGAGAGGCAACAGAACAGTCAGTTCACACATTTAGAGACACAACACACACACACATACACACACGCACGCACACACACACACACACATACACATACACACACACACACACACACACACACACACACACACACACACACACACACACAGGCAGCATCAGGGGGGCTCAGACACTGATGAATAAAAGTAGGTTTGGAGCCTGGACTGAAACGAGTCATTGGAGGGAGCAGAACAGCAAAGGCTCGATCACCTCTGAGCTTAAGTCTGGGGTTTGGGACAGCCAGGAGCCCCAGGTCAGCTGACCTGAGGGACCTGGGGTGAGTAGGGGCTTAGCAGGTCTGCAGACCATTAAACAGGAGAACCTTAAAGTCAAATCTGAACTTTACAGGCAGCCAGTGAAGAGACGCTAACACAGGTGGGATGTGGTCCCTCCTCCTGGTACCTGTAAGGAGTCTAGCAGCGGCGTTCTGAACCAGTTGGAGGCGGGACAGACAGGACTGACTGATACTGGTGTACAGAGTTACAGTAGTCTGAACACGAGGAGATGAGAGTGTGGGTGACTGTCTGCAGGTCTTTGAGGGAGAGAAATGGCTTGAGTTTGGTGTGAAGTTGTAAAAAGGTGGAGCTTACTCCTGTGTTCATTTGTCAAACTTAAAGGCGGAGTCAAATATTACGCCAAGATTTTGACATGAGGTTTAACATAGTGATCAAGTTAGTTTTGTGTTGTTTCAAACAATAAAAAATACAATTAAACAACAGTGTTAAAGACAATGTCTCTGCTGACAGCTCCCACTGTAGTCTTTATATGATCATTTGTACATTATGAGTTCTTAAACTAATATATGATACACATCAGCTGCTTTAGTCTCATGTAAAGTGGCAACACCTTATTTTGAGGATGGCCCCTGAACCAAATCTGCGTAGGGCCTCCAAAAGTCTAGGGCCGACCCTGGAGCCTACACACAACTGTACATCAGCCTTAATTAATTAATCAAGAAAATAATTGGCACATTAATTGATAATGAAAACAATCAGCAGTTGCTGCCTCATTTTCATCATGGATAAGAGGAAGAAGAAGGATTACTACCCAGGGGGAAATCACACACACACACACACACACACACACAGACACACACACACACACACACACACACACACACACACACAGAGCTGGAGACGTGATTAATTTGATAAAACTTTTTCTCTGATTTCAGTAATCTGAATATGTGTCAGCACAGAGGACGAGTCAGTTTCCCAACTTTCTACAAACCAAAGACCAAAGAACACAGCCTGTTGAACACTGATCATGTGATGAGATTAATGAGGTCGATATAATCAGTCAGTCAAAAACTTCTTCAGTTAATTAATCTTTGAGTCCATAAAATGTGAAAACACCAAAAAAAGTCCAGGGTGTCGTTGTCTTTATCTCTGTGTTATGTTCCAGTATCTGTAACAGCCTCAGCTCTGTGACATCATGTATGTTACGTCTCCACACACAGTGGACGAGGACATTTAACTGGACTCCTGTCCTTGTCCCACTATACAAGCACGGGAGGCCTCAGTCTGTGCGACTCCTCTCTGATAGGTGGAGATATGCCCCCTTTCAGCTTGTTAGTATTGGACCTTTTTCCTGTTGACCTATTACGTCACAGACCAAACAATGGACAAACAAGTTAGCTACGGTTAGCTAGCAGCTAACTGGTACCATGGTGGACAACTTTACAGCTCTGTACATTTGGTCCGTCCAAAAAGTCACGGCTCTGGATGTAGATTTCTCCATGTTGTTACCAGCTTCTTCTTCTCTTACACATTTAATGCTATTGGACTTCCGGGTCAAAGCCCGGGGCGGAAACTGTGGAGCATGCTCAGAGCGCCTCGGCCAGTTTGGGTCTGACTGACTGTATACATGCAGGAGTCACATGACCTGGGTGTGTTAGTCCCACTGGGACTCATTCACTTTAGGACCACCTCACTCACACTGACATGTGGGATTTTAAAAGTCCAGTTGTAGTCGGACTGACACAATAAATAATTTCCTCTGACGTCATGGCAACAGACTGACGGATGTGTTCCTTCAGGCTCAGTCAGGTCATAAACACTGTTTGAATCTGTGATCCTTCAGTCTGAGAGATTACTGCTCAAACATTTCTGCATCAGTAAACTCTGAAAACAGAGAAGCCAGCGAACATGAAGATTTCACAGAGACACATCTGTGCTCAGCAAACATCTCATCAGCTGACTCATTTTCAGTGTTTAGAAATAAAGAGCTAT
Source organism: Cephalopholis sonnerati (assembly GCA_019142605.1). Classification (NCBI taxonomy): domain Eukaryota; kingdom Metazoa; phylum Chordata; class Actinopteri; order Perciformes; family Serranidae; genus Cephalopholis; species Cephalopholis sonnerati. The sequence continues at coordinate 763,652 of JAGQAX010000002.1, forward strand.
CGCTGTACTGCAGCAGCATTAACAACACTGACCCAGTCTGCACAAAGTCAGCTGTACATGGCGCTAAATAAGCAGTGAGACGGCTCTCGTTAAGGTCTTCACTGACATCCACTCAAACTCAGACAGCAGCAGAATCTCAATCTCAGTATTTCTGGATCTCAGTGCTGCGTTTGACACGGTCGACATCAACATATCACTACAACGACTGGAAAACTTGGCGGGACTTTCAGGCACAGTACTAACGTGGTCTGATTCCTGCTTAAAGGACAGGGACTACTTTGTGTCTATAGGTACATCTGAGTGGACAAAAATGACATGTGGAGTTCCCCAAGGCTCCATACTGGGACCTCTTCTGTTTTACATCTACATTCTTCCACTGACTCAGATTATGGAGAACAATACACACATATTTACATAACCATGTCACCAGGGGACGATGGTCCAATACAAGCTCCGACTGCATCGAACAAATCAACGATTGGATGTGACACAATGTTCTTCAGTTAAACAAAGAAAAACTGAGCTCATAGTTTGTGGAGCCGAGGAGGAACGACTGAGAGTCAGAGCTCGATGTTAAAACCACAGACTGAGCC
>JAGQAX010000002.1:1366744-1645887 GCA_019142605.1 Cephalopholis sonnerati
ACCTGCAGTCTAATCCGTCTTCACAATGACCTGATCGTGTCTTCACAGTGACGCTGAGACACACTGAGAGACACTCCTCAGATGCACCACACAGGACATGGGTTAATTCTATTTTAATGCTAAATTTGACCTGTGTTTAAAACCCATTAGTATTCATTTTCAGCTCTTTAACGTGTCGTTCATGGAAAATCCCGTGATTAGGCTGTGATGCTACATCACCACAGCCTCCATTACACTGTTCAGTAATCTGCACATTTGATTTTGAGATTGCTTTTGTACAAATGATGATTTGGGCCTGATGGTTCTGCTGTAAGGGAGAGATCATTAGAAATATTAGGATTCATCAGAATATCTGCAGAGAATCTGTGAAAATGTTTCACAGGCAAAAGTGGTGGAAGAAACAAAGAACAGTGCTGAAGTATTTTCTCCACTACTGTACTTGAGTACTAGCACTACCTTGTTGTTGCCTACCTACACTGGCTGCCTGTTAGCTAAAGGATACATTTTAGGATTCTGATGTTTGTCTACAAGGTGTTAAATGGCCTCGACCTCTTTTACATCATTGAGCTCCTCTCCAAGTATCAGAGAACTAAGATCATCCGATCAGAGACTTCTGTCTGTCCCGAGCTCAAGCACTAAGGCTGCTGTCAGACCTGTGGTTGTCTCCTTTGGTCTGAATCAGGGACTCATGTTGTTCCAAAGTTGTACAATTGCCTGAGTTTCTTCTTCTCTCCCTTTCATTAATCATGTGACGACCCCTCAGATTAATTTGGTGACTCCTTGCAGGGGCCCGACCCTAGATTGGGAACCACTGGACTAAACTAGCTGACTGTGTGTAAAGTGGATCATAATAGAAATATATCAGTAAAGCATTGATGCGTGCATGTAAACAATCTAATGAAGTCATTTTTATAGCAGCAGCTGTAGACTGAGAAAAAAATTATTTATTCACCGGGCCGACTGCTGGCAACTTTTAAGCTGGAACATTTCCTCGTAATGTTACTCGATGTATGAGCTGACAACGAAAATTCATCAGCACACAAGAGTAACATGTGCGGTGGAAATGCTAAACGGACCTAGGGTCTAGGTACCATGTCTGTAGGGGTTACTTTTGTTTGCAAAGGTACTATACCCAAAGTGTTTGGTGGAAACAGGGTGAGAGAGCACTGAAGACAGTGTTCCTGGTCCATTTGGTGACAGCAGCATCTTCTGGCACACAAATCTGTTGCAGAACTGGTTTGCTCACTTTCACCCATGGCCCGTATGTTGGCTTCATCATGACTATGACGTGGGGGAGGGGAGCAGCCTTGTACACTCTTTTGTTGTGAGTGAAAACAAGATCCAGTGTGTTATCTCCTCTTGTTAGAAAATAAATGTGTTGGTGCAGCCTGGGTTAAATAGTCTTTGGTGTAGCAGGGTTAAAAACATCCGTCTGGGCTGTCCGTTGCTCACTGATAGCTGGTACAGGTCACTGAGTGCTGCCTGTCTGTTGCTGTTGCTGGGAGGAACGTTTACAGCTACTAACAGAAAAGCCAACCCGGTCTCACTCCAAAGTCTTCTAAAACTGACGCTTGGTCAGTGACTTCCTGCGTCAGACATCGACAAAAAAAAGCCATCCTTTCACATCTGCATGATATGTGGGCGGTCACCGTTATTACTGAATGACACCCGGTGGCGTCAGAAGGAAACACAGTGGGAGTTAAGTAGCGGAAGTCTGAGTAGGGCAGGTGGGAGGGGTGGTGGATGGGTCCAACAACCACCGACTTTCACCCGGGAGGCCGGTGTTCACTTCCTGTAAGATTGTAAAGGCAAACCCTGTTCTTTTTTCCTAAACCCAACCACGTGTGTGTTGTTGAAGGAAAAAAATGTAAATGCACAGTGTTTCACTGACGTAGTGCTTTTATTTTGAAAGAAACTGTATGCAAACTGTACATTTCCTGTGACAACAGAAGTGTATTTTGAAAACAGACAATGCATGTAACAGGCTGAAGTTGACACGGCGTCCCAGAACGTCAACAACCAACACACCCAGGGTACCTTGGACGTCACATGTGGACGTGGAAAGTCCATGACCAAACGTGGACATGTGACGAGGTCACAGTGAGGATGTGTTGGAATAGTTGTAAATTTCTTTTGGAAGATAAAAAAGCTGGCACTTGATGACCTCTGAACAGTGTCTTGACACCAAGCATCACTGATGCACACACACACTCCACCATCGCGGGTCTTACCTCCCATTCAGCAGGCTCTATCCATTCAGCCGCAAGTTGGCCGGTCCAGCTGTACAGTGGAGTCATGTTGAACCTTGTTTCGTGAAACTGAAAACACAGTAGTCCCTCGTGTCACACTGGGTGGCTCTTAGAAGGTGTATAGGGTCCATCTTGTTGTCTACAGAGTGAACATTGGAGAGTTAAGTAAGTTTTATACAGTACAAATGCAGTTTTATATTGAATCTCAGTGTGTCTTCACCTGGTTAAATAAAGGTTTGATAATAATTGTAAAAACAGCACCATCTTCCAAACACTTTCCTCACTCTCTGTGCTGACACTGAGGGAGGACATCAGCGCTGTTACTTATGTCACCACTTTTTGCTAACGGCTGAGTGGAAGATCCACCCAACTACTTCACCCAATGAAGTAGTTTTACGTTGTGATATTAATAGTTCTAAGACACTGCTGACCGAGAGAATGACCAAAAAATATAATCATTTTCAGGTAGTGTCTCCAGTGTGGCTGAACATTTCATACACGTCTTCTGAAGCTGATAAATGATTAACGCTCTTTAGCCCCTTTCACACCGCACAAAAACCCACTAACACCTGCTGACATTTGGATTCTTTATGTAATGGGAAAGGTTACAATCTGAATTTACACTGACTTTACATTGACTCTGCAGCAATCATGGGTATCTGTTGCCTTCAGCTCTGATCGGGATTTTTGGAAACACAACACCCGGTGGATGCGCTAAATTAAGTCTGTTTACTGGCGAGATGCAACAACATACCATCTGTCTCCACCCAAGCAGTGCTCGAACATCAATCCAAATTAGTCTGTGGCGAGTTTGACAGAGAGACAGAGTAAGTAAGGCTAAAAACACCGGCACCACGCATTAAGTGCCACCCCTAGCACACACCGGATGCGTCACACTGCAGCCCATTAACAGAAAACCACACAAAGTTATAACTAATTTTACTGAAAGATCTGTAGTTCCTCCACCTCTGCATCAGCTTCAAAGCATGTGTGAACAGTCACTAAGTAAAGTTGTTTTCTCACCTGAAGAGCCGATCTTCAGAGCTATGACTCACCAGAAAATATGTTTTTGCCCATTGTCTTTGTAATGAGGGGACTGTGGGTCGTTTAGCTCAGGATATTTTTCCACCTCAACAACAAGTCTCTCATCCATTCATCATCACACACGGGACACAGCAACAGCTACAGAGTTATCTTTATACATTCATGGGGAGGCAAGGAGCTGAGCTGCTAGAGGAGCAGAGAAGAAGAGCTGCTATGGGAGCTGGTATGTACATGCAGAGATCGAGTGGGGGCATTTAATTCCTGGGGTGGGAAGTCTAAAGCCTACTTTTACTAGGATTTTCTGTGTTTAAAAAACCCTGCATACATGTGCTAATTTTGGTGGCAAAGGGGTACAACACTATAAAAACAGCTGTGAGAAATGCATCCTATTCTTTCTGAAATGGTTAAAATGTGAAACTAAAGTCATTGCTGTGAAGATTTCATGGTGTTGAGGAGTAAAGCATTTCTGTTTCAGGAGCAGGAGAGTGACAGTGAGTCAGCAGCAGCACTGTGCGCTACATGTTGTGGAAACAGTTACACATAATATGATTTCCGACTGCAGGTTGAGGGCCGAGGCAAAACTAAACCGTGATGTCAGAAGATTTGCGAGTCAAGCTGCCACGACTAAATGTTCGGTCATGCTGTTTTGTGTACAGGACAGAGAACTCTGTGTCACACTGACTGTTCAGAGGTTGTTTTAACAGATGAAGGTCTTTGAGAGCTCAATCTGAGAGTCATGTCGTGTTTCTGTGGGGCATTTTACATGACATGCATCAGACTGGGCTCTAGGTAAAAGTAGACTTTTCTGCGCATTGGCTTGATTCTGTTGTGTTACTGTTGTTGTTGAGTGTATTTTTTTCCCATGCACAAATGTGTGTATTACTGTACAGGGGTTTAAACACACGTACAGTCATGCATGCACACAGGCCTATAACATGACACACATATATACATTTGTTCTGAGGAACAATACACTGTAGCATGTTTACAGTTTGATGCAATCAGGTTAATGATATTAATCCCGTGTTTCTGTCAATCACTCAGGCGGCTACATGACCCCGAGCAGAGTTCTAACTGAGGCACAAGGCATTATTATTATTATGGTATACAGTGAGATCCCCTTGTCAGATTACATTGTAATTAAAATGCACGAATCTCCATGTGAGATCCGGATTGTGACTGCAGCATAAAAACAGGGACGAGCTGTTCTCAAAACATCACGTCTTCTGGGGATGAAAAGCAAATACGTGTCCAACCGAGACACAACTGTGTAAACAAGAAAGTTCTTTTTATTATTAAAGTTATAATCCTGCAGATTTGTATGAAATCAAACCCTGTTTTCGAAGCCAAGCATTTACATTCAGTAATTATCTCCCTATATAACCAGACACTGTGTGCTGCAGTATTAAACTGCACTTGATGTTACCATAGTAACCACAGGTGTTGCCAAAACAACCACGACTGAAATCTGAACTTTGACACTTTGTTAAAATGTTATCATGTTAAATGGAGAGTCGTTTGTTGGTCAGATAACTGAGCGCTTCATCTCATAACAAGAACTACCAACCCGTACTCATCCCCACTCATCACATATCCTCACTTGGTCCTATATGATATCCTATGTATTAACACCCCATGAATGTCTGACTGACAGATTAGAGTGACAAAGAAGTGTGGTGAGTGGATGAACACTCTGACAAAGCCAAAAGTTGCTTGTTTGAAGACCGTCCATTTGTTGTACTTCAGCCCTTCTTCTGTTATTGTACGTAATGTTTGTGCTCCATACCGTGTGATCACGGTCTCGAGTCACATAAATAAATGAATAAAATGAAAAGAAATGTGCTGTACTTGTCGTCTCACTTCTCTTCGTTCCCTTTCTTTCTACACTGTCCGTCCTTCCATTGACGATGTGAGGAGATGCTCCTCACTCTGCCATCTTTTTAATCTTCTCTTTGGTGTTTCCACCAAGTTCCTGTCCTCCCAGCTGAAGGCTGCCTTGTCCCTCTGACTGAATTATTTGTCTGTTCTATTCAGCGACTGCCAAGGACAAGAATTTCACAAAGAAAATCTGGTCTCACAGTTTGAATAGCAACAAAGGAAACGGGGGGAAAACAGGAGAGCTCAGGGGGAAACAGACCCGATCTGATTTGAAGAGTTTTCTCAGTTTGAAAGGTGTAGAAACTTCACATGTAGCACTGTGACCTGAGATTACAGCTTAAAGTTTCTTATTTTCAATTCATCACAACACAAAACAAATGCAAATACTGCAGAATGAGATTAAGAAAAACTAAATCTGTCTCACTGCAGCCGAAAGTGGAAAAAAAACTCCACAAATCAAAGGAACCAAAATAATTGAAGATTGGCTGAAACTAATCAAGGCAGAACACACAGCCTCAACTTATCTTATTTTTGCAAAGGAAACAGGTGTTCTGATTTAACTGTACAGAAGTGTTAATATTGGAATTACAGTGGGATTACAGAGCTGCAAATGGAAACACGACACAAAGAATTACATTTATATCGGGCCAACTTCCTGTGTCCTTTATTCAACAAATTAAAGGTTACATTTCACTTATCACTCTCTGCCTTTTCTCATTCTTCACTGTTGTTCCCTGTGCTCATGCAGTACAACCTAACTTTTTAGACTGCCTTATAATGCACTGTCTTGTTACTTAATCACACAATTGATTAGTGCTCAGAGGGAGAGGTACTGGCAGCGAGTCAGAACCAGTAAATCTGGTACTTTTTAAGTGAAGGGATACATCATCCACAGCCCCAGAGAGTAGCGTTTCCATTATAAACAAGTTTCAGCAGTGTTTGTGCCAGAAGGCAAACAGCATACATTGCCAGAATCGGAGTATTTGCTATACAGTTAATAATTGGATGCCGTGTTCAGTATTGTAGAGATTCAGTCTTCCTGTCCAACAGTGTTGAGGTAAAGTTTTGTGTAGGCGGTGTGGTTTATTTAAATGTAGCTTCAGTAATGTGAAACAGACACGTGTATCTGCTGACACGTTATTCAGGTCTCTGAAATAAGTTCACATTTTTAACAAGTGACCTTCATCAATCATGATTTTTTTTTTTACATCTTTTTGTAATCCTGAATTTTTATCTTTTATAGCCATACCAGTGACATGACAATGAAAATGTTCATCAGTCCAGACTGAAATATCTCAACAATTATTTGATGGATTGCTCTGACACACTGTACATATATGGAAAGTTAAAAACCGCAGCCCTCTTATTCATTTGAATGGCATCAGTCTGTCGAGTGCAGCAGGAGTGCCGACGCAAAAAAAGCTTAACCAACTTCTGCAATACATTGTCCAGCAAGGTAACACATCGGCCAATCAAATCCACAAAGGACCAAAAAAGGACCACAACTGTTGTTGTACAGTTTAAAGAAATATAAGCTGCATTTTCTGAGTCATGTGACTTTTAGGGAGAATATATTTCTGGATTGTACTTAAAGAATAAAGTTCACCTCAAAACAAATGAGTGATGCTTTGACCTGCAGGATATTCTAATGTGTTTACTCTGGTCATTCTCACCATGGTTCCCCCGAAAAAAACACCAATTGAAGAATGAGAGCAGTTATCATGTCGTAATCATGTGAATAGTGAGGGGAGGTGGACACTTAGTGCTTCATCTCTGCTGTAAATGATTCATTTAAAAACTTTATTTAAAAAAAATCTCATTGGGCTGTGAACACAGTGGAGAGAGTGAATTATGAGGTTTCTGTCAATATTTATCTCACGCTTGTACGATAGAAACTTGTGGAGACATTAATCCAAATAAATGACATATTTATCTAAATCCTGCCGAGCTCTGCTGGCGCAGGTTTCATTGAAGAGGCCCCGCCCTCACCTCCAGCAAATCGTGTGCAAAGCATTGTGGGAATTTTATATCTGCGGAGGACCCACACATGCATCCTCCAAATTTCTCTGAAAGAAGAACTCAGTCACTCGTGAAACTCAGAAGGATCCTTGACATTGGAACAGTCCTTTGGCGGGGGTTGATGATGTAGCATCCTTCAAATTTAAGGATTTAAGGCCATTTAAGGATCCTTCCTTGACTTTAAGAAACACCTAATAGGAAAGTTCAAACGTCCTCCAATGAGTAGCTCCTGATTAACAGTATCTTATCTTGTTACTTTTGCTAAAATTGGTCAAATATGTCAAACTATCAAACTACAAACAATACTAAGCACAAATAAACCATGATAATTTCATAGGTTATGGACCTTGTCCAGTGTTGTGTGTCGGGATCGGCTGCAGACTGACTTGGCAGAGATGGCAGCCATCTTGTTTTTACATCGATTAGCGTGTTGTGCTTCTGCTACTACTTGATGGCACAAAAAAAAGGTCCATGTATGAGGACAACAGGTCTAAGCTAAGCAGAATTAAGTATGAGGTGCAACAAACCCAAACTGTAGCTGGAAGCATGATGTCCCATTCTCATTCTCATGATATCTCAAGAGCGCCTTGAGGGAGTTTTTTTCAAATGTGGGAAAAAAATCCACTGAGACTTAATGATCAACTTACTAGAATTTGGTGGTCACAGGTCAAAGGTCAAAGTCACCTTAACCTTGTTAAAGTTAATTTGTTCATTCTCATGAACGTGACATTTCAAGAACACCTAACGGGCATTGCCTCAAATTTGGCACAAACGTCCATTTGGACTCAATATTGAACTGACTAGAATTTTGTGGCTGAAGGTCAAAGGTCAAGGTAATTTTGACCACGTCTGTCTTATTCCTGTGAACGTGATATCTCAAGAACACGTTGAGAGAATTTCTTCAATATGAGTCGAGGATGAAATAATTAGAGTTTGGTGGTCAAAGGTCACGGTGACCTTGCATCTGTCTCATTCTTGTGGACACAATATCTCAAAAGTGTCTCGAGTAGAATTTCCTCAAATTGGGCAAAGACGTTCACTTGGACTCAACGATGAACTGAATGGAATTTGTTGGTCTGGTGACATTTCCAAGAAGCCCCTGTGTGTTGTGACATGTAACTGGAACAACTCACTTGAAGGACACCGAGTCTGTGGAGTTCACTGGGAAATTGCAGGGCGACAAGAGGCACATCTTTCTATTAGCTGGCATCTCACTTTCATCTTCTGCTACATTCAGTATTGGCTAACTAACCATGAGTAACTAAAGTGCAGCCTCACAGAGCCAGCGGCGTGGCTGCCAACTCTTAGTCTTGTTTGATATCCAACCTTTGTCATAATCTATGTACATTTTCTGACAGCTTTTTGTAAACATTTTTGGGGCATTTCTGTCTGATAGTGACAGCAGAGCGCTATCAGGACAGGAGGGGGGAGAGATGGGTGATGACATTGTGGTTACATGATCAGTGTTTTGAAACCTCAGGCCACCAGGACGCCCCTGTTGGAGCGATACTGTTATTCTGTTCAGCTCATGTGATGTAACCAAACTGCATCAGTGCTGCTCTCTGTGGAGGTAATTGTGCCGCCTTTACAAAGTTTTAGTCTGCATTGTGTTTTGTTATTCTGAGATGATATTGTTTCTGCACACAGTACAGTGCAGTGTTATCATCATGATTATGAATATGCATGATTATCCATGCGTATACGTCAGTGAATTCTTTGCCTCTAGTTTCTCGCAGCTCTGCGCTCTCTCTGCCCAGCTGGATTCTCTTGTAAAGACATATGAAATTAATTTCAAGCCTCAATGAATTGCAATGACTTCTCCAACCGGGAATCTGTGTCTCTGTATTGTAGATTTTGGAAGGAGAGTAAGGGATATGCATCTAACGAGGTGCCTGCCGGATCACTGCCTTACCCCTCTGGCAGGGCAGGAAGTGAGGGAGAAAAAGCAAGAAGGTCCAGAGTCGCTACAACAGAGGATGCAAATGTGGATGTGGCACACTGATTTCACATTCACTGCTGTCAAACCTCGGCCTCTATCATCATCGTCTCTATTACAGCTAACTGGCTACAGCAAAGTAGCCACTGCAGGAAGAACAGGAAAGAGCAAGGAAGGGATTAGACTTTGAGAGAAGATGAAATTTAAAAGATGATTAAAGTAACTGTGTGGATTAAGGAGAGAAAGATTCAGGCCCAGATTTACACAAAAATGGTATCCTGAAAATGTGCACTGCAGGTTTCATTGAATTATAAGCAGGAATCTGCATCTATTGAGCTCCAAAGTGGGGGAAACGGGAAGGAGGTTTCATTTCCCTTGTTGTCACATTTTGATTTTTATATGCTGCTGCTGCTAAAAAAAAACAAACAAAAAAAACATTTTGTTTCAGCAGTCCTTTGAAGGATACATCCAGGATGTTAAACTGACTGAGCAGTAACAACAGGTTAAAAAGACAAAGATAGTTAGAAGCTAAAGCCCAACTATAGGCTACAGATCACAGTGTAAAAGTGAACCACCACATCACTGCTGATCGACACAGAACACAATTGACATAAAGGGAAACTTCACCCATATTGAACCAGCTGTGTGGCATCACAGTGTGTGCAGATGAGCAGTGTTTGGCTTCACTCAGACGGGCAGGGATCTCTGAAAGAAATCAAACAACATTTATCTGTACACACTGCAATGACACACAGCTGGTTGAATATGAGCAAAGTTTCCCTGCTTCCCTTCACTGGTTCCTATACAGCAGGGTCGGTCTTTGTTTCACTGATATAATCATTAAAGAGCAAAAGCAGCATGTGTATACATTCAGTAGGCTATATCTTCAGTAGCTAGCTAGCTAACCCTACACTTTTCATGGTTTGATTTTGGTTTTGGAACAGGGAAGAAACATATCTTTTCCAACCTCTCCAGGTAACGAGTATCATTAATCCAGCATCAGTTCAGGCAGCACTGTGTGCCTTTCAGAAGCTATAACAATATGCACCTTGTCTGTTTTTGACTGCGCCATGGTCACACACACAGTTTTCCTGCCAACAGGCACTGTATGTAAAATTAAGATTTGATATAATTCTGAGGATACATATATTTTATTAATATATGTATCCTAATATGTTTTATTAAACAAAGCCCATAATATTTTATCCATATCTTTCATAACTAGACTTTTAACAGTAATAACTTTATCTGTAAGCTACAGCACAACAGAGTAGAAAACAGCAATAAACACAATAAAACCTGTCAATAAATAAAGCATTTAACTGTAGAACCTGCTTACTTATGCATTACAGAAGTGCAAATATCAAGGCAGAGTGAACAAATTAACAAAATCTGCAAATCTTCAAAACCTGGCGGGCAAAACGCTCCACTTCTCGAAGTGCATCCAAGATACCATGAAGCCGATGGAACAAAAACAGGCCACAGCCATGATGGCTGGCAAAGATAACAAAAACTATTGGCTAATTCATCTCATATCATACCTAAGTTTAATGGATCAGAACATATCAGGTATGAACTTAATCTGCAGATGCTCCGATTAACAATGAGACCACACTTTTCTACAGATGTCATTTTGTAAACCACGACAAAGGACAAAATCTTGCCTGCAACAGATGGTGAAGCTTATTGTTTTTAGCCGTGATGAATTCCAAAAAAACTGTGCCCCCCACCTTCCTGTTAAGAGGAGTGACGTCAGTCACCGACAAACACTGGTTTTTCAACAACTGTGAATCACTGTAATCAGAAGAACACCACTCAGTTGTTGTTGTGCACAGAAAATATTAGGCTGATTGGCCCAGTAGTTTGAGAGATTAGATGGACCAAATGACCAAATGCATGATAAGAAGAAACACACCCTTTAAAAACATTTACTGAGTCCAACCTGCTGCAACAGTTTGATAAACCCACATCATACAGTAAGTCTGGGGCAGCATGAGTCAAATGTGACCGTGAAAAAACAGCAGACAAAGCAATGAATCTGGAGAGTGAGAGGTAAAAAGATGGAGAGCAACAAAATGGTGTAATTCCTGAGAGACATGTTTCCAATCCTGGGAATGAGGCACAGAGGGCCGAGGGACAGACAGTAATCTGACGGAGAGATAAAGGTTGCAAAGAAGGAAGGCAAAGTGATGATATATGTCAGGTTCTGGACTTGTAATGGAAGCGACTACCTGCCTTCGTACCCGAGGGACCCGGTCCTATCTAAAAGCAGGCAAGGTCAGGAGCTATGAGGAGAGTGGGTGGCAGACAGAGAGAGAAAGAGAAATGAAAAAGCAAAGCAATGGAGAAAGTGAGACAGGATGAGGGAGAGGCAGAGAGAGGGGTCATGTGGAAAACAATAGTTTTCCTGGATTACTTTCTGTCCTCATAGCCGTCAGCTACAGACCTACAGGGTCCCTGTTTGTTTCATGTCTGATAAAACATTTGATCTTTGGACAGCAACAAGATGAGAAAAGTGAGAGTAAAGAGAGTGAAAGTGTTATCATAAAACAGATGGGAAGATAGAGAGAAAAGGAGACTAATAGGAATCTCAGAAATCCTTGAGCGAGAAAGAGCGCAAGAGCACAAGAAGGCACTTGTGAGCAAGTGAAGGAGAGATCCAGAGAAAGAGTGAGGATGAGGGTGAGGGCAGTGGAACTGAAAGGAGTTCCTGAATCCTACAGAGAGACAGACGGTGAACTGTTGTACTACCATGCTTTTAGAATAAGGCTGCAAAGCACAGACCTTTTTAATGTCACACTATTCAAAAATGTCCCCAATGTTCCTTGTTTTTGCCATCATGGACGAATCTGGAACATCCAACGCATTCTCATCCAAACTCGTTAAATATCATCATATTGTCAGTGGACTTTCACGTCCATATGTTACACGCAAGGTATCCTCCTACATCTATTGGTGATGTTCCAGGATGCCGGCACCAACGTCAGAACATCAACAGAAGCACATGATTAGGGTTAGGCAAAAAACATTATGGTTTGGCTAAAATATTAAACAGGAATTGAACAGTGGGCACTCGGCTGAAAATACCCCCCTCCTGCATGCCCTATAGGGACTTACCAGCTACTTATATTACTTTGTTACCGACAGCATTTCAAACTGTCGCCATCTGGTGGCATTATAAACTGACGTTGCCTGGCGGAGTATCATACAAACATTATAACATGCAGTGTTTCTAACTGACGCCGCCTGGTGGCATCTTGTATCAATGTTGTTATCAAGAGCATTTCTACCTGATGCTGTCCGGCAACATCACACACTGACACTGTCTGGCGCTGTATCGTCCCATAGCATATCATTCCATGGTGTATTATCATGCCGTGACAAGTACCCTTGTGCGGCAGTGTCTCACACCAAAACCACTGACAAAACGACAATATCTGATCACTTTGGAATGAGAATGGGCTGAAACATTATATGATACACCTTAAACTTCTCCTAAATGAGTGTTCTCTCATTAAAGCAGAAACACTCATCCAACAGAAGCTTAGTGGCAAGAACACTCAAACATATAGAATACTTTAAGAAACAGACAAACATTATAAATATAATCTCCTCCTTTTCTCTAACTGCTGTGTTCCACTGTCACACACACCTTCAGTGGTAATATCTTCAGTTTATCAGTGGTGTAAATGTATGGAAACAAACTCTCAGAGAAAGATTCACTCTGATCCTCTGGAGCTGCTTCTGCAATTGGAGAGTAGTGTGTGGAGCTGATGGTGAGTGTGCTGAGTATTCACCTTTATAGAACATGATTCTCCGTAATCTAGACTGTATGAGTCCCTTCCTCTGGACAGACTCTGCTAACACACCCAGTATCCACTGTGTACTGTATCCAACCTCGACATCCCAGCTGTGAGTCCCTGAGTTAAAGCCCTCAGAGCCCAGGACAGACCAGTGGTGATCAAACCTCTCTGGATTATCAAGAAGTTGCTGTTCCTCCTCTGCTCGTCTCACACTGGTCAGATCTTCAGACAGGAGGACTTTTGGATTAGCAGTGTTTGGATCCAGAATCAGAGGAGTGTAGGAGACCATGTCCTTCATCTTGTTCCAGATGTTGAAGGTCAGGTTGCCCAGGTGTTTGGCCTGGTCTATCAGAGCTCCTGAGGGCAGCTGTGGATCATCCAGCAGGGGGCGCTGCTGGACTCTGTCCACTGCAGCCTTGTAGTTGAGCAGGAATGAGACGTCTTCAGCTCTCAGCTCATCCTCTGTGGCTCTGACTGTGTCTGAAAGAGCTGCTATCTCTCTGCTCAGAGCCTCCATCTTCTCCTTCATCATCTGACTCTTCTGCTCCTCTTCCTCCCTCAGCGCAGCCATCCTGGCCTCCTCTTAAGGAGCATTGTAAAATATTTTAAATGAGGGGTACCATGAGGTATTTTAGGTAAAGGTTCCATAGAATATTTCAGGTAGGGGGCATTGTAGAATATTTTAGATTAAAGGTACCATGAGGTAATGTAGGTAAGAGGTACTGTAGAGTATTGTAGGTAAGGGCTACCATGGGGTATTTTAGGTATGAAATATTGTAGATTATTTCAGGTGAGGGCTACAATGGGGTATTTTTGGTAAGGGGTACTGTAAAGTATTTCAGGGAAGGGGTACCATTTTTTGCTTTAGGTAAAGGGTTTTGTTAAATATTTCAGTTAAGGGGAACTGTTAAATGTTTCAGGTAAGCGGTACCATGGGTATTTCTGGTAAGGGGTACTATAAGGGTTCTTTAAAATATTTTAAGTAAGGGGTATCATGGGGTATTCTGGGAGCAGGGTAAATTTAATATTTTAGGCATAGAGTTCCAAAAGATATTTTCTAGTTAGGGGCACTTTGGGATATTTTTAGGTAAGAGGTACATAGGGAATTTGAGGTAAAGGGTACTATGGCATTATTTGGTAAGGGGTATATGGGTTGTGTGTATGTAAGGGATACTATGGGTCATTTTCAGTAAGAGGTACAATGGGGAATTTTAGGAAAGGGGTTTCACGGGATATTTTCAGGAAGGGGTACTATGGGGTATTTTGGTAAGAGGTACTATATCATATTTTAAGTAAGGGGGTAAGGGAACAGTTGAATGGTAATCATCAGATGGCACAAGCACATCCATCTTTTTTTGCAGGTGTTGAGCAACAACAATCTGTACAGAATAATGGCAAAAATATCGGTACATAGCTTTGTTGCTCTCAGATCTTAGGAAGGAAAACTACTTGTGGTTGAAATGTCGTCTTCTATGAAAAGTGAAAGAAAAACCTGGAACAAGAAAGCAGTGTACCATAATTATTTGAACATCTGAATCAGAACCATTGAATAATGCCAGAAAGAGACAGCCTGGATTACTGTAGGAATGATAGCCTGTGGTTTGTTGAAATCAAGGGGTACCTTGGAGTATCACAGGAAAGGGGGACAATGGAGTATCATAGGTAATGGGTACCATGGGATATGGGGGCAGGCCATCTTAAAGGTAAGTGCTTCCATGACATTCAGTAGGAAAGTGGTATCAGTAGTTTACATTAGAAAAAAATTGTTTTACTCTCCCAGCAGAGACTGCCAAACAAGCACAAGAGATTTCTACTGGGAAAATGTGTTTGTTTTATTTATTAATGATATTGTCTACATTTATTAATATTCTGTTTGTACTGTCAATATTTAATAATCATGATTTTAATAAGTATTTTTCATATTGTTGCCTCTAATTCTCACACATCCATACTCACAGCAATGGCAACAGGTCAACACACTTTTTGTGATAGTCTTATAAACATGTTTTGTTACCACATAAATCATGTTTATAAGGAATGATTTTGATGGAAGATTAAAGAACACTTCCCAAATCAAATTAGTTAAACACGGGAAATTTCTGTCAACTTCTTATACTGTCTTATACTTCTTACACTATTATTACTATTATTATTATTTTTTCTTTGTCTTATTATTATATGTATATTTTTTTAAATTACTTGACAAGCTGAGAGATGCAACAATTTTTATGCAATTCAAAAATGGTGCAGTCAGGCTGTTATCTTCCATTCTCTCCTCCATCTGTTAATCCCATCTTTAATATGTATTCATCATTATTGTCCATCTATATGTTACTGCTTTCTGCTGCCAGTTCTTAAATCAAAAAGATATCTTTGAATTAAGTACAACAATAATAAAAGCAGAAATTTTAATCGATTTCCACACAAAATTCTGTTGAAAAATCAGGTAACATTGACATACAGCATAAATCATTGTTAATTTATTTCGAAATCCACCTTAAAACTGAGAGGTCCACCTTAAATAGAGCAACTCTGATGAAATGACCAACAGCAGAATTCAACTGATGAAAACTGAATGAAAACGCTTCCACAGACAGTCGTTATATCAAACAAATAATCAGTTATATATTTTGATAATGTGAAACATTTACTTTACATTTCGTTAATGTTTAATGTAATTAAAAAAAATAATTCTAGTATTTGGAAACTTAATAATCTGGACTAGTATTTAAAATAAAGTTTTCTGGATAAGAATAATGATTAACCAATCAAACATACAAATATTGATACATTGATTTTTTTTTCCTTATCTGGAAACAGTAAGATAAGATAAGGTTCCACAAAGTGGTTGCTGGACTTTATAGATCCACACAGAAATCAAAAGAATAAAACACGAGAAAGAGACTGATCAGTGATGATCAGTTATGAAATTAAATTATTTTACATATGAAATTTTAAAACACAGAAACAAAAAGCATATTGTTAAATTTAATAGAGATAATGACTGAAACAAAGTAAATATGTCTTTGTAATAATGAGTCAGCAGGAGGACAGGTGCAGCTCAACAGGTTCAGTTCAGTGACTTTTCCCTTTAAGAACCAAATGTCATGAATATAATCATCCACTTCATCTCTAACTGCTCAGTTTACCTGTCACACAGATCTTCACTGGTAATATCTTCAGTTTATCAGCAGTGCTTATGTATGGAAACATCCTCTCAGTGAAAGTGTGTGTGAAGGTGTGTATGTGTGTGTTAGTATCAGGATCAGAGAACGACAGCTTTTCTCTGTTCCAGTCCAGATTCACTCTGATCCTCTGGAACTTCTTCTTTATCTGGAGATCAGTTTCTTCAGCTGGTGGTGACCATGCCGAATATTTACCTTCATAGAATCGTATTCCCCATAATTCAGACCGTGTGTGTCCCTTCCCCAAGACAGACTCTGCTAACACACCCAGGCCCCAGGCTATATTGTCTCCAACCTCGACATCCCAGCTGTGAGTCCCTGAGTTAAAGCCCTCAGAGGCGCGGGCAGACCAGTGTTGATCGAACCTCTCTGGATTATCAGGAAGCTGCTGTTTCTCTCCTGCTGTCACACTGGTCAGATCTTCAGACAGGATGAGGTCTGGATCAGCAGTGTTTGGGTCCAGAATCACAGGAGTGTAGGAGACCATGTTCCTCATCTTGTTCCAGATGTTGAAGGTCAGGTTGCCCAGGTGTTTGGCCTGGTCTATCAGAGCTCCTGAGGGCAGCTGTGGATCATCCAGCAGGGGGCGCTGCTGGACTCTGTCCACTGCAGCCTTGTAGTTGAGCAGGAATGAGACGTCTTCAGCTCTCAGCTCGTCCTCTGTGGCTCTGACTGTGTCTGAAAGAGCTGCTATCTCTCTGCTCAGAGCCTCCATCTTCTCCTTCATCACCTGACTCTTCTGCTCCTCTTCCTCCCTCAGTGCAGCCATCCTGGCCTCCTCTTCATCTTCTAGAAACTGGTGAAGCTTCTTAAACTGCTCCTTAATCTGCCTCTCTGTGCGTCGGGCCTGGACCTTTATGTGTTCTGCTGTTTGATCAAACTTCACTTTAACTTGTTCACAAACCTTTAACTTCCTCTTTAAGGGCTCCAGAGTTTCCTCAAGTTCCTTCTTGTGTTGTCGTGCAGCTTCATCGATGGGTCTGAATCTGTGGTTGGTGTGTTTTTCTGAAACACTGCAGATGAGACACACTGGCTGCTGATGGTCCAGACAGAAGAGTTTGAGTTTCTCAGAGTGCAGACTGCAGAGAGCCTCTGAAGCTCTCTGATCTCTCTCCTGTAAGAAGGCCTCACACAGGTTCTTTAACGCCAGGTTTAAAGGTGGTTCTTCCTTTGAAGATCTTCTCTTACAAACTGGACACTCCTGTGTGTGTCTCTGTCTCCACCAGCTCTTCAGACAGTCTTTACAGAAGCTGTGGCTACATGACAGAAGAACAGGATCTCTATAGATTTCCTGACAGACCGGACAGCAGAGATCCTCCTCTGATCTGGAAGCCATTTAGACTCTGAGTGAAGCTGAAAACACAGCAGACAGAAAGTACAGTCAGTCATGGCTCCCCTCCCTCCTCTACTAACTTGACTAAAATTTACTTTAACTTTGAGTCGTGTTTTTAGTCAAACTCACCTTCAGTGTGTGGAGTGTCAGCAGGTTGAAGCAGCAGTGTTGGAGTTTTAGCTGAACTCACTCAGAGGAAGTTGTTAGTTTGGTCTGAAGGTGAATCCGATCGTCTGTCCTTCAGTCTGTGTCTCTCTTCACTGACGAAGAATCAAACTGTTTTCTGCTTTGTCTCGGGCTCTTGCTTCACATGTAACATGGGTGTGTTTCATTCCAAAGTTCAAAAGAACAACTATCAATATCTCAAAGTTACTGATTAACAGGTTTAATCTCATTTCATCTGTAAGTAAGTACAGAAGAACTTAACCCCAATTCAGGTGATAAAATATCATTCGGTTTCTCAGCTGTGATGAAGCTTTTATCTGTAAAGTTTTCCAGTTTGATTGGGGTCAGCAATGTAAACAGGATTGCTATGGAAGATGGCCCAGAAGTTGGCAATGGAAACTGAACACTTCTGGTGATAAAGGCGATGATGGGACACCTCTGGCCCAGAAGTGTGTGACCACGATGGGAACTCTCTTGATGACGGCGATGAAGATGAGACCCGATTGAGGGGCAACCATAGAGGCAGGACCCCACCCACGAATGATTATAGAGGCAGGATGCTACTGGAACAAGACCTTCCTGGAACAAAGCCATGGAAACAAAACCCCAATGGACAATGACCCGATGACTTGAGATTATGAATAGCGGCCAGCAACAGATGATATGGCAGCAAATTGGAGTTCAGCAGCTGCCACTCTGGAGTAGCTTGAGTGTGTACAGCTCCTACTTCTTGTTTGCTGGTATGAACTTTCTCTGGGGAACCTTACTAACAGTGGGGTAGAGGAAGCTGTTTTCAGTGCCTCAAACTCAGTCTGTCCTGGCTCCCCACCTGAAGGCATTACCTTTCTGCAGGAGAGTTTAGGGTAGGACTGTAACGTTTCATGTATTGGTGCCGAGTCAGTATGGTTCAGGGATCACAGTCCAGTGCATGCAGCTGTAAAATCCTCACTTTGTCCTGGAAATGTAAAAATTGGGTCGAGAAGCAGAACTGGTGCTGGAGCTAGGGCCAAGAGTGCGGTGAGCCCTTTTGATGACCGGCAAAGTGGGGAAGTTATCCTTTCCAAGAAGAAGTAGGATAATGTGATTCAAGAAGGCGATCATGTCTTTTCCTTCACTTTGTTCATGAACATTAAAAAAACAAAGTTTGAGGGAAGTTTTTAGTTTGGTCTGAAGGTGAATTTGATCGTCTGTCCTTCAATCTGTGCCTCTCTTCAGTGAAGAAGGACAGCAAACTGTTTCCTGCATTCTGTCAGGTGAGGGATGGAGCTTTGTTACACCTCAACTGCTCAATGTTGTTGCTGTAACACAGGTGTGTGTCTCCTTCCAAACTACTGATTCACTGCTGGACATGTAGACTGGCAGTTTGCAGCAGGTTGTTGCAACAGCATGTTTATGTTCAAAAGCAGTTTGTTTGTAGTTTGAGTGTAGTGGAGGAGTTAAAATAGAATTTATTGGAGCAGTATGTATCAAAGGGGCTGCAACCGAATTGGCTCCATGGAATAATGAGGTATCACTACATACTGCAGTGAAGAAGTAACCTGGAATATTTTGGGAAAGGGTACCATGGCATATTATGGAAAAACAGTTACTATGGATAGTGAAGGTAGTGGGTAACAAACTTTTAAATGAAAGAGGTGCCCTGAAATATTATTAGTAAAGCGTACCATGGAACATTTTAAGTACTGTAAGGGGTATCATGGAATTTGTGAGAAAGGGGTACACATGAATTTGGCAGGTCGAGGATACCATGGGATTGAGAAGTGGAACAATGCAACAATTTCAGTAAATGATACTTTGGAATAATCTAGCAAAAGGGTACCACGGAATATTCTAGTTAAGGGCACTGTGAGATATTATAGGCAGGGGTACCATAGAATTTTTTGGGCAATGATGATGAGGAATTTGAAGTGGATACGCTCGGGGATCAGGAGCCAGTGGAGGTTATGAAGGGTGGGGGTGATGTGGCCATGGGTCTGGGAGTGTGTGAGGAGACAAGCAGCTGAGTTCTGGATATACTGAAGTTTCTTGAATGTTTTGGCTGACAAACCATAGAGGAGGCTATTACAGTAGTCTAGTCTGGAGGTGATGAATGTGTGGATGAGGGTCTGTGCAGCTGAGAAGGAGAGAGATGGACAGAGGCGGGCAATGCTCCTGAGATGGAAGAAGGCTGTTGTTTTGGTGATGTGCTTGATGTGTTGGTCAAAAGAGAGGGTTTGATCGAAGATGACACCAAGGTTACGGACATGGGGGGAGGTATGCACAGTGCAGCCATCAATGGAGAGGGAGAAGTTATGGGTGGATTTGATGAGAGATTTTGGGCTGATGATGATGACTTCTGATTTGTCATACTTAAGTTTGAGGAAGTTGGTTTGCAGCCAGGATTTTATTTCAGTGATGCAGTTGGTGGGGGTAGAGTGAGTGGCAGAAGTGATGGCTTTGGTGGAGATGTGGAGCTTAATGTCGTCGGCAAAGCAGTGAAACTGAGGTCCATGAAGATGGATTATTTGACTTAGGGGGAGAATGTATAGGATGAAGAGGAGGGGGCCGAGAACTGAACATTGGGGAACACCTTAGCAGAGGGGAGCAGTGGGGGATTTGCAATTGTTTATGCTGATGAACTGGTGTTTGTCAGAGAGGTAGGATTTGAGCAGGGCCGGCTGTAGCCCATTGGCTGCCCTAGGCGATATCTTATCTGTATGAAAAGTGGCGAGGTTTTTCACTGATCTTGTCAGTGCGTTGTTTATCTTTATTTTTGTTTGGAATGTTAAGTTAAGTAAAATAAGGACTATTAAATGGACTTACCTATTCCACGCTCAGTGTCCCTGGTCAGTGTTTGACTAGTAACTGGAATGCTACATGTGGCGCTAGATGTCCCTTCACCTGCAGCTGAATTCAAGTATTAAGCATCACCAGATCAGTGGTGTTGAATTAAATTAATGAATTGATCAAGAATGTGGCTGAAATATCAGTTTTACAGAAGGTGGGAAGTATATGGTCATATTTTGAACATATGTGCATAATCTTGAACTGTAACAGATAATTAGCTGTATTAAAAATCATTCAAAGGACCTACCAATTCCAGGCTCTGTGTCCCTGGTCAGTGTTGGACTGATGACAGGAGTGCTACACGTGGCGCTAGATGTTCCTTCACCTGCTGCTGAATTCAAGCACAGAATTTCTCCAGTTACGCCATTGCATCCGGTCATGTCTACAGTCCTACAACATTGTAGCAATACACAAATAAAGTTTGACCATGTGCATTTATTGCCTAAAAATACTACTATTACTACTACTACTACTACTACTACAACAAATAATAATAATAATGATGATAATAATAATAATAATAATAATAATAATAATAATAAACAAACTTACAAGTTTCAGGGAGAGGTGAACCTGGGGGATCAGGTGAGTTTTCTCCAGCAGATGGGGGTCTCTGTAAAAATTTCTGGAGGGCATCTAGTGTAAAATATAAAATAATATTAGCACATTATTCACACGCATATTAACACCACCTGCGTATTAGTTTTGATGACACAAAACCAATGGTGTCACCAAAACCAATAAATTACTGTTAGCATTCACATGCATCTACTTTTTGCATTCATGGCACTAGACAAAATTTGGGAAGTGCATACACACACATACTAGGCTCTCATTGCAGATTCTGCATTAAAATGGAATTGAAGAATTTACTCTGATAACACTGAATGCTGGAAGGGAAGGCCAGACAAATGCCAGAAAACACTCGTGCTATTTACTCCTTATAAAGCAGCTTGGCTTAGTAGGCTAACGCTAGGTTTATTCTTTGACAGTCTGAACAGGACAGAGTTTTGTATAGCAGACAGATTGTGGATTAAGCGATGTGAACCATTGGCCACAAGCAACAATTCATCTAAAGCATTCTATGTGAGACAGTTAAAATTAACATTGCAGTGTTTTCAAATTGTGCCCATCTGTTCAGCTTCTGAAGGTCAGCGTTAGCTTATGCTAGATAGCTAGCTATCATTGCTTGAGACAGATTGAAAACTAGATCTAGCTAGCTACAACTAGCAAACTTCCTTCTCCCAGAATATTTGAAACAACCAATTTTGTATTTCTAAATTTAGTGGTACTGCTTAGAGAGGTGGTGACACATGAGAACAATTTTTGACCAGGCAAGGTTCTAGCTAGCTAGCTCAATTCACCAAGCAGGCTTAGTTTACTAATTACAGAATGCAATAGCTATCTGGCTAGCGGAGCAGTGATAGCTAGCTACCAACAATGAAACCTCCAACATTAAGACTGACACAAACCCTATTCAGATTCAAACTTAATTAAAGCTGCAAGCAGCGTTGAACGGGCCCTCGCACCCCACGCAACTCGGGGCCTGGCACGGCCACCACCGTGTCGCCAGAGGTCGACCGGCAGACGAGGCGCTGAATGTTTGCCTCCTTCGGACAGTGTAGGAACCAATGCGTTGCGACTTCCCGTCTCCACTGGGTGGCGCTATGACTCTGACTCCTGAGCGTCATGTGGGTGTGTTCATGCCAGGACTATTATCATACATGTGAAGTTTGGAGCAGATTCGACCATTAGATCCCATGTTATAGCAATATCGTGTTTCATGGTGAGACATCAAGTGTCGACGCAATATCACAGCCACACCGTTCCATGCTGAGCAATTCTCTTAATATGTTTTGATCACACACTTGTGTAGATGGTACACACCAGTTTTGGAGTTAATTGATTCATTTCTGGAGGAGGAGATCATTAAAATACAACACGTGGAAAACGCCAAAAATGACTGTAAATTTCAAAATGGCCGACTTCCTGTTGGGTGTGGCCTATCCGTGCAAGAGGCTTTTTTGTGCGTGTGGATGTTATACATGTGTCTACCAAGTTTCGTGCATATCAGTGAGACGTCCTATGGTGGTTATTTGTGTGAATGGGCGTGGCCAATCCATTTAGCCACGCCTATTAACGAAATTCATAACATATGTTCTGGGTTGGACTGTCAATATACCTGTGAAGTTTCACACAGATCTGACCAAGTACAGTGAAGTTATTGCCACTTCCTGTTTCATGGCGAGACGTCAAAATTCAACCTCCCACAACTGGCGTGCCCTTTAGATTCTGCGAGACCTTTTAATAACTTTTGATCAGGAAGTGTTCTAGATGGTAATCGGTAATTTTGAAGCCGTTCTGATGAATTCTGTAGGAGGAGTTCGTTAAAATACGATGCGTGCGCGACACCAAAAATGACCATGACATTCAAAATGGCCGACTTCCTGTTGAATTGAGCCTAGAGGTCCAAGAGACTTTTTTGTTTGTCTGGGGGTGATGGAGATGTGTACCAATTTTTGTGCATATCGGTGAGACGTCCTATGGAAGTAATTCATATGAATGGGCGTGGCCAAGCCATATGGCCACGCCCATTGACGAAATTCATATCACATATTCAGGGCTGGACTGTTGACACACATATGAAGTTTCAGGTGGATATCATCAAAAACACCAAAGTTAAGGCCATTTTTATGCATTTTGGCGAAGGGTCGACTTCGCCGCCCTCCGGATGGAACGCCGTTTGACAACAGTCAAAATTCTTCATCATGGAGCATTACCAACATGTTGAGGCCTTTCTGACCAAATTTGAGCTGGATTTGCTGAACGTGCTCAGAGCTGGACCTCAAAGTCTAAAACATCGCTTTTTCTGTCACCAGCAGGGGGCGCTATGCAAATTTCAATATTTCTGCATGTAGACGTCTTCAGGGCGGGACTATTATGAATCCTGGGGAGTTTGGTACCGTTCGGACTATTAATGCCAAAGTTATAGCAATCTCATTTTTCATGGCGAGACATCAAACTTCGCCGCCACGCCCAGGTCAGGTTGTTTGGAGTTTACGTAATCCGTTATTAACTTTTGATCACAAACTAGTCTAGTTGGTGCACAGCAATTTTGAAGCCGTTCTGATTATTCCTGTAGGAGGAGTTCGTTAAAATACAACACGTGGAAAACGCCAAAAATGGCCGTTCAACGCCAAATATCTCACTTCCTGTTGGGTTTAGCCTATGTGTCCCTATGACCTTTTTTGTGCGTCTCAGCATGATCTACATGCGTACCGATTTTCGTGCAGATCCGTGAAACCTGCCGAGTAGGGTGCTCTTTAAGGGGCGTGGCCTAGCCATTTTGACCCGCCCACCTCCACGAACCCTAAAATACCTAAATTTACACCACGACTGATGCGCATGCCAAAATTGGCGTGTTTTGGAATATGTTCAGGCCTCCAAATAAGCGATTTACTTTTGTCGTAATAATAATAATTAAAGCTGCAAGCAGCGTTGAGCGGGCCCTCGCACCCCACGCAACTCGGGACCTGGCGCGGCCGCCACCGTCTCGCCAGAGGTCGACCGGCAGACGAGGCGCTGAATGTTCGCCTCCTTCGGACAGTGTAGGAACCAATGCGTTGCGACTTCCCGTCTCCACTGGGTGGCGCTATGACTCTGACTCCTGAGCGTCATGTGGGTGTGTTCATGCCAGGACTATTATCATACATGTGAAGTTTGGAGCAGATTCGACCATTAGATCCCATGTTATAGCAATATCGTGTTTCATGGTGAGACATCAAGTGTCGACGCCATGTCACAGCCACACCGTTCCATGCTGAGCAATCCTCTTAATATCTTTTGATCACACACTTGTGTAGATGGTACACAGCAGTTTTGGAGTTAATTGATTCATTTCTGGAGGAGGAGATCATTAAAATACGCCAGGTGGAAAACGCCAAAAATGACTGTAAATTTCAAAATGGCCGACTTCCTGTTGGGTGTGGCCTATCCGTGCAAGAGGCTTTTTTGTGCGTGTGGATGTTATACATGTGTCTACCAAGTTTCGTGCATATCAGTGAGACGTCCTATGGTGGTTATTTGTGTGAATGGGCGTGGCCAATCCATTTAGCCACGCCTATTAACGAAATTCATAACATATGTTCTGGGTTGGACTGTCAATATACCTGTGAAGTTTCACACAGATCTGACCAAGTACAGTGAAGTTATTGCCACTTCCTGTTTCATGGCGAGACGTCAAAATTCAACCTCCCACAACTGGCGTGCCCTTTAGATTCTGCGAGACCTTTTAATAACTTTTGATCAGGAAGTGTTCTAGATGGTAATCGGTAATTTTGAAGCCGTTCTGATGAATTCTGTAGGAGGAGTTCGTTAAAATACGATGCGTGCGCGACACCAAAAATGACCATGACATTCAAAATGGCCGACTTCCTGTTGAATTTAGCCTAGAGGTCCAAGAGACTTTTTTGTTTGTCTGGGGGTGATGGAGATGTGTACCAATTTTTGTGCATATCGGTGAGACGTCCTATGGAAGTAATTCATATGAATGGGCGTGGCCAAGCCATATGGCCACGCCCATTGACGAAATTCATATCACATATTCAGGGCTGGACTGTTGACACACATATGAAGTTTCAGGTGGATATCATCAAAAACACCAAATTTAAGGCCATTTTTATGCATTTTGGCGAAGGGTCGACTTCGCCGCCCTCCGGATGGAACGCCGTTTGACGACAGTCAAAATTCTTCATCATGGAGCATTACCAACATGTTGAGGCCTTTCTGACCAAATTTGAGCTGGATTTGCTGAACGTGCTCAGAGCTGGACCTCAAAGTCTAAAACATCGCTTTTTCTGTCACCAGCAGGGGGCGCTATGCAAATTTCAATATTTCTGCATGTAGGCGTCTTCAGGGCGGGACTATTATGAATCCTGGGGAGTTTGGTACCGTTCGGACTATTAATGCCAAAGTTATAGCAATCTCATTTTTCATGGCGAGACATCAAACTTCGCCGCCACGCCCAGGTCAGGTTGTTTGGAGTTTACGTAATCCGTTAATAACTTTTGATCACAAACTAGTCTAGTTGGTGCACAGCAATTTTGAAGCCGTTCTGATTATTCCTGTAGGAGGAGTTCGTTAAAATACAACACGTGGAAAACGCCAAAAATGGCCGTTCAACGCCAAATATCTCAATTCCTGTTGGGTTTAGCCTATGTGTCCCTATGACCTTTTTTGTGCGTCTCAGCATGATCTACATGCGTACCGATTTTCGTGCAGATCTGTGAAACCTGCCGAGTAGGGTGCTCTTTAAGGGGCGTGGCCTAGCCATTTTGACCCGCCCACCTCCACGAACCCTAAAATACCTAAATTTACACCACGACTGATGCGCATGCCAAAATTGGCGTGTTTTGGAATATGTTCAGGCCTCCAAATAAGCGATTTACTTTTGTCGTAATAATAATAATAATTCCTGCAATTTCAATAGGGTCCTCGCACCGCTTGGTGCTCGGGCCCTAAATATCAAAGATGACAGTGAATGCATACCTCTATACTTGGTTTTCTTCTCCTTCTCCTCCTCCTCCACTTTCCTTCATTTTCGCCCCTGTGCACCTGATGGTTTGGACCTTTTCATTTTCAGAGTTGACCTGTGCTCGATAGCTGCTTGATCGCAAACAGTCTCCCAAGTTGCAACACTGCAATGTCAAAAGTAGTACCGGTGATGTTAAGAGTGGTTTCAAGGCAGGAGAGAAGGATGGAAAAGTTGATTATTTAAGATAAGGGGTACCATGGGTTATTTTAGGTAAGGGATAAAGTAATATAACTTGGATAAGGGTACAATGGGGTATTTTAGGTAAGGGGTACTGTAGAAAATTTCAAGTAAGGGGTACCAACATGTGCTTTAGGTAAGGGGTACTGTGAAATACAAAAGTAAGGGTACCGTGCAGAAATTTAGGTAACATGTAAGGTAGAATATTATTAATATAAGGGGCACTATACAATATTTTTAGATAAAAGGTACCATGGGGTATTTTAGGTAAGAAATACTGTAGAATATTTCAGGTAGGTTGATAGATTAAATGTAGTGGAGGAGTTAAAATATAATAAAGTGGAGCAGCATGTATCAAAACAGCCATAACTGAATTGTTGCATGGAATAATTAGGAATCATTACATATTACAGCTACAGGGTGGCCTGCAGTGCTGCAGGAGAGGTTACCGTGGCATATTATGGATGAGCATGGAATGGTGTAGTTAGTTGGAAACATAAGCTATTACATGAAAGGGGTGCCCTAAAATATTACAAGTGTACCAGGGAACATTTTAGGTACCATGAATTTTAGGAAAGGGGCACAAAGGAATTTGGCACACCAGGGATACCATGGTACACTGTAAATAAGGGGTACTGTGGACTACTGTGCAAAAGCGTCCTATGGAATGTCGTGTAAGTGGGACCGTGCAATTTTGTGAGTAATTGATACTATGGAATAATCTGAAAAGGGTTCCATGGAATAATTTAGTTCAGGGGTACTATTTAATGTTTTAGGTAAGGGGTACCATGTTTATTTAAAGCCACATTTACACCAATAACTTTAGGTATTGTACCTTTAGAACTGTTCCCAGCCTGTACAGAGAGGCAACCAACCAGATCTGTTTAGCATTTTCACTGCAGACAGTACTCAGAAATGAAGGCGGGCTGTTGTCACCCACTGCTCTGTCCAGCTTTAGCTGTATTTCTTCTTCACCGATGATGCAGAGAAATGCACCTCGTTTATCCTCCTCAGATAGGGGTTGCACACCGACAATTTTAAGGGAAAAAGAAAAAAACAGGCTGGAGTGAGTCTCTCTCCATGGGATAGTTAAAAAATAGCAGGTTTGCGCACTGAGTCCTTGTCGAGTATGAGCAGGGGTGTAGTGCTGCTGGAGTGCACCGAAACAATGCTCCAATGTGTTTTTTCCTCCGAGTGAGGAAATAGAATATTCACAGTTCACATAGCTCCTGTTGAAATTCATAAACATGTTTAAACACTTGAAGATCTAATCATCACTTCAGCATATGTCATCCAAGAGAGTCCATAAAAACAAATAAAATGGTCAAAGTTGTCATGTTGCCAGTGGTTACATCACCTTCAAAACCAGCCACACCTCACCCCTGAACAAGAGTGATGGTTCTCCATGGACCAATCAACTGACTGCAGCATTTCTAGCTACACCTGTTAGCATTGGATCGGCATTGATGAATAAAATTTGGTTATTTAAAAAAAAAAAAAAAAACAGACTGTATGCAACGGTTCTGTTGGTATCATCCACAACTGAACTGAACTAGACTGCTTGGTGAACACAAGGCTTTTAAACAGCACAGTGATATATTGCAGTTAAAGAGTACAATGAAATGGGTATTATGTACTGTTTTATGACAAGAGTGCCAGGGAATATTGTGCACTGAAATGACCTGAAATCATAACAGACCTTGTTGTGATGGTGTGGTGCAGCTTCATGTAAGAACTACTTTCTTTCTGCCACACTGCACCTGCCAAACGTATCACCACACAGAAGGAAGTGTGCATCTACTCAGGGATGAGAGGCTTGTGTTTGTGATAGCGTGGGATGTAATGGTATCCTCTTTGGCTGAGCTGTAATGTTAGCTAGCTCAGTGGTGCTACATGAGCTAGCAGTAGATGCACGCGAGACAATAAGGTCTGTGGATTATCTTGAGTAACTGGGTCATGATTTTTTGAAAGAGACATTGATATTGAGTTTTTCAAATGTATTTTTTTGGCGCTTTGAGCACCATAACCCGAGTTCCATGTAGTTCCATTTTATTGGACAGAAGGCAGACATCTCTGCGGCTGATGTCTCCAACATTCGGCAGCTCACACCCGAACAATCTGAAATGATAAATAGCACTACAGATAAGAGGAAAATATGTGGTGTTGACTTGGGAGTGATCAGTCCCTTTAAATGTTGCATCTCTTCTGATCAAGATGCAATATAACATGAAGTTTGCTGATTTTTAATCATATTCTAGTAATGCCTGCAAGTTACATCATAGTGTCACATCCACAGAAGCGATACATTATTCGTTTTCTGTGTCATAATCAGTTTCACAGTTTTGACAAAGAATAACTTCCACATTCATTCAGTCTGTGTTCCTCTGAATAACCATCTCTGTTTCTGCTGTCAGTGTACATGTGTTCTGTTCCACCGCGGTGATGTCAGCGTCGCTTTAAGAGCTCAGCACACGAATCAGCAGCTGAATTCTTCTCTAACCAGAATACAAGCTGGAGGAGAAAAGGTTCATTTTTATGAGTTTTGCTGCTTTTCATCTCAGTTTCTTTTTCATCTCTTTTTCTTCAATCAGAATCTCTCAGACAAAAACCTCTTTGATAGGAGACGTCGTGTCTACAGGCTATTTTGTTTTTCTGTGAGACACAAATGCGGCACATCAGACAGTCTGGAGAGGTTGCTGACATCTTTCTCGTGCTTGTTAACCTTTGTTTCAGTGAAAAATTGAGATCACACATAAATGGAAATTATTTCGCAATTACTGTTATTGCTCGAAAAGAGAGACAAAAAAACAAAAAAAAACAACCATGGATGGTGGTGGTTGTGAAGCTCAGTACGGGTCAACAGAACTCATTTCATGCTCAGCAGGAGGCTGACAAACCAGACAATTAACAGATGAGCTTTGACTTGTAGATGAGCACACTGTAATTTAGAGAATGTGCTGCAACAGTTAAATGACCATATCACTTTCAAAGCACCATCTTATCATTAATTTACATGATGATTAAAGACACTCCAGACTGCTTTTATCACGGCTGTGTTTGCTTCTGTAAAACTGATTTGTAGGATAACATATGTTACAGTTATGTGTCTGTCACAGAGTAAGATTAATATACAGTGTATGTGTTCATGTGTGGCCCATAGAATGTAGAATACCCAAAACACTTTCTTCCTTGGTTTAGTTTATGCTGCTTTCTAGGGTTTACTAACCTGTTTTCTGGCCTGCCATCGAACGTACTCTTCAATAACAACCACACACCCAGGATGATATACTCGTCTGCTGCAGAGCCTTGTGCACAGCTATGATCTACTGGGAAAGGAGTCTGTCGCCTGTTTAAAGCAGGTTTACCCATGATCAATAAGATTTTAAAGCCAATCCTAAAACAGACAGACAGTCAATGTAAAGAGGCTAAAACCAGTGTGATGTGATCGTACTTAATGGTTGTGGTGAAAAGCCGAGCGGCTGAGTTCTGTACAATTTGAAGTTGTTGCAAGGTTTTAGATTAAGACAGAAATAAAAGCTGTTGCAGTAATGGAGGTACAAAGAGGTGTGTATTTGCACTTTCTCAAGCTTTTATCACGTGCGCCTACGTGTGGTCTGAGGCTGTTTTAAATTTGTTCGCAGAGCAAAAACAAATTCAGGTGAGGTAACATTGATGATTCCCAGATTCCTATTAAAACATTCGTCTTAAGCTCAGATTTGTGCCAACACGCTGTTTATGACTGAGGCCCAGTGCCTCCTATTGCACCGCCATCATTAACAACTCCACCCCCCCACCCGAACACATTTCTCACTCTGTCCACAATCATCACGACGCTTTATTTGTTGTGTTTGTTTTATTTATCCAGCTGCATTGTGTGCCATTGTTTATCCTGCTGGCGATGTCCTTGGACATCCATACATCTCGGAAATGGATAATACCTGCCAAAATCTAATTTGTCCCTCCTCCACCCCCCCCCTTCCCTCTCTTCCTTGTCAGACCTTGTAGGCAGATCCTTTTGGGTCCGCAGATAATAAATATCTGATCTGTACTGCTGCGGAAGAGATGGATTATGGAGGTGGAGGGAAAAGTCCTGGGAAAAAGCAAACAGAATGAGAAGAGGAAGACGGGAGGAGTTATATAAAGTGTGTAATGAGGAGCGATGGAGAACCTGTGGTCTCACAGGAACCACAGCAGGAACACACACTGTGTGTTTGTTTGATACTTCAACTAGGACTTATAGGACTCTGTGTTTATATGTGTGTGTGTGTGTGTGTGTGTGTGTGTGTGTGTGTGTGTGTGTTTTATTTCTGACTATAAATTATTAACTTATACTTAGTGAAAAAATGAAGATCAATATTAGCGTGTTAGTGTGTCTTTGAAGATCTGTTTATGTGTGCATGTGGAGGAGTCAGTGTTTGACTGCATGTAACTACGTTGTATTGTATGTGTGTGCATGCACGCAAAATATTCTCATACAATAGTTTGTATGGTATTAAGGCTGTACCCGGCTCAGAAGTTTGTCAGTTGGATCAGATTTGGCTGTTCAATATGAATATCAGACTCAGCAGGGCTCAGCAGGACGTTCAGTTTGACAGCAACATTCATGTAATATAGTAAACAAGCTCAGTGCTCAAACAATCGATTGTAAATATGCAACATTTTTTTTCCCACACAAGATATCAAACAAAAGCCAGAGACTGCGTCATATAAGTTGCTGTGAGCTGTAAATTTACCATTTTTACACAGAATGCAGAAGTGATCTCGGATCATTAGGGTGCAGTCTCTCTTCCATGCTGCTGCATTGTGTCTGCAGCTGCCTGTACCAAACTGTAGCATAAACGTAAAGAGCACTCACACTCACAAGCGCAAAATCTGGGAACTAAAACATCCCCAAAAGTACAGTGCACAGCACACTGACTAGCCAGAAAAACAAAACAAAACAGAAAATGACTGCTCAACTTGAAGCAATCTCAGTCGACTGATGATTCAAATCTCAGACTTTTAGGGGACAACCCTGTATAATATCCTACAAAATGCACACACAGCCGTTTGTATGATTTCTATGAATTAGTGCCCCACGAATGACATTACGTCTTTAACGTGAAGTTAAATAATTAATGTAAAGTTATAGAGGTTGGGTTTAGGAAAAGAAACATGGTGACGAAGTACCTTAAAATGACTCAAAATTCACATGGTTCTGAACACCAGTCTCTGCCGGAAAGTCCTGTATTTGACTCATCCACTGCCACAACGTTCCTCCTGACGGGACCACACGGGGGCCTTCCAACATACTTGAGTCATGCAACACATTCTCATCCCATGTTGTCACATATTGCCACTTTGTCAGTGGACTTTCAAGTCTACATATTGGGCAAGGCAAATTATTTACATCGCAAATTTCAACCAAAAGTGCTCTGCAGATTAGTCGATTCAAAGTTCACCGTAGCCCAGTTTCAAGTTTCAAGTTTCAAGTTTCAAGTTTCAAGTTTATTTGTTCAGGGACAGTGCACATTGATGAACATTTCCGTAAATGTGCCAGTTTATAGCTGATTAGCTAATTTTCAACTGTGGTCCCTGGGCAGGATGTTAATTGCCTAGTCACAAAGCCTCAAGGGGCGGGACAAATAGTAATTTAAATTCAATTTCAATTTTCACAGTAAGTCTTAACCCCGGTATACACGGTGTGATTTTGGGTTGTCCCAGATGAAAGAGGACCAACAGTAAAGAAACGTGGCAATATCTTTGGTTGTGGCTCTAAAACCATGGTCCTACGTCCCACAGTGAGAGAAGTTCAAGGATGGCCATCGCCACAGTCTGCGATCAAACACAGGAAGCAAAACACGTTAAAAGAAATGTGTGGGATTCCAGCAAAGAGGAAAACCTTGTGAAGCCTCGCCTGTATGATGTGTCCTCCACTTCTTACCATGATCGTGTAAAAAAGACAAAGCATAGAAGGAAATAGAGGCGGAGTTACAGCTGCCAGGTGAGCAACATAGCAGCTGGCAAACACACACACACACACACACACACACACACACACACACACACACACACACACACACACACCAATGTAAGTAGTGCCCACAAAATTTTCAGACACTTTGATAATATTTGTTAGACATTTTTTCAGCAATTTTTGGAATATTTTTTCAAACATTTTATTAATATTTTTTGGACATTTTATTCACTTTTCCCCCCGACATTTTATTTGACATTTTTTCAACATTTAAGCCACTTTTTCTGATATTTTAATGATATTTTTCACATTTTATCAACATTTTTTTACATTTAATAAACTATTAGGTTTATTGATGATATATATTTTTTAATGTTAATAATGTGAGCCTCTATGTTGTGCTTCACAGTTGGACATGTAATAACCTGTGCAGCATCCTTGTGCACTTAGTATATGAAGCTGTTACATCGTATGTCGTAGCCTGTGATTTAGTCGGCGCTGTCATCGTACAGTCTGCAGACATCAAACTGGATGTGGTACCAAAGTTTATTAGATTCATGTGGCACAGTGTAGCTGCACTAAACTTATAAGATTGATGAAATCTCACAGCCTGTAGGAGGATTAAAGCATATTAAATGCTAGGTGTCCCCTGGTGTCCCACGTGGTTAGATTTAGGCAGCAACCAAACTGTGGCATAAGGTGGGTACTGGTGTTGGTGTGTGACGCTGAAATCACTGACAAAGGTAAGGTGTTTGACGACTTCAGATTGAGAACAGGTTGGATATGTTTTAGTTGGAAATTGTACGTGTGTCTGTGTGTCTGTGTGTGTGCGTGTGTGTGTGTGTGTGTGTGTGTGTGTGCGTGTGTGTGTGTGTGTGTGTCTGTGTGCGTGTGTGTGTCTGTGTGTGTGTGTGTGTGTGTCTGTGTGTGTGTGTGTGTCTGTGTGCGTGTGTGTGTCTGTGTGTGTGTGTGTGTGTGTGTGTCTGTGTGCGTGTGTGTGTCTGTGTGTGTGTCTGTGTGTGTGTGTGTGTGTGCTTCTTTGTAAATACAGCACAAGACATTGCATGCTTAATTAATTAATTGGCAATCAATGCACAGACAATCTGTGAGTTTCTGCCCTCCAGCAGTGTTTGGATGCGTCTGTGTGTGTATCAACCCGTGTGTGTAGTGTGTGTATTTTGTATATACATATGTATGTGTATATATGTACACACACTCCGCATGAAACATTTCAGGATATGCCTTTTGAATTATGCAGTGTGTTTGGCAAACATATTAGCTATTCAATCATGTGCTGCAATGTGCTGTTCTTTCATAATCATACTCACTTACAGATACTCAGTGTGCAGTCACTGTTTATGCCCTGGGTCAGTCTGTCTGTCTGTCTTCATACCACAGACAGACAGACTGTCAAAATCTCAGTTTTTACCAACATGGACATGCTACACACTGTTAGCTCAGACACAATTCACCCACTCAGTTCAATGTATGGAAACTATGAGCACCAAAGAATCCATTCAGATTTATCAGCGTGGCAAACAAGAGAAATGAGAGTGGTGACTCTCAACCTTTGAAGTGGTCATACAGCCCCAGCGTGTGTCCATTACTTCCTTATTTATATTAATTTAGTTCGTAACAGTCGACCGATTAAAAGAATCAGAACAGTTTTCATAACATGAATCCAAACTGTGAAATTTGTCTTGTGAAGTCCATTGCTAACTGTGTGCTAATGTCTTTGTCAAACAAACCACAGTTCTTCGAAAATAAACAATATTTTCTCTTCGTCCTGCACTGTGTTGTTAGGTATGCTTGTTTTTGTTACCTGCTGGCTACAAAATAAAAGAGTTCCCCGGCTTTTCAACAGATCTTTACCTGGGAACAGGCAATGGACTACAGCAAGCACTCCCACTTTAGATGGCCAAAAGGCCCAGTCATGTCCATGGTACTGCAAACTTTGAAGGCCTTTTCTTCAATGTGCTTTCACACCTGCTCTGTTTGTTTTTTTGTCACCAATCTTTGGTCCTAAACTGTGTTTTAAAATCACTCTGGAAAATCTCAAGGATGGGGGAGAATCAGACAGTGGAAAGAAGAGGATTCCAGAGTTTTGGGGCAGCGATAGAAAAAACCCCTGTCCCCATAATGCTTAGGGTGCTTTCACACCTGCCCTGTTTAGTGAGGTTGGTTTGCCCCCTCAGTGCGGTTCGTTTGTGCAGGTGTGAACACACCAAAACAACCAGACTGAGACCTTCTTGAAGAGGTGGTCTGGGTCTGGTTCCAAAGGAACTCTGGTGCGGTTGGTTTGTGGTGAGAACGTGTTCTGACCTGGATCTGAAGCAACTGCAGTCACATGACACATTGTTTGGGTTAAACATGAGCATGTTACAGTCCTGGAGGATTATTAATGTACGCCTCCTCCTGTACTGCCTTAATATGCACATTCAGCACATCCAATGCATCAAAACATTGTTTTCTAGTTGGAGCCGCGCCTCGTTTTCAAACTGTATGCTTTGACTCAAATGAACAATGACAGCAATATAGTCCACGATGAGCAGCGCTAAAATCAACCTGCGTAGTTGTCCCTCCATTGTGACATTAGAAAGTGTCACATTTATCTTGACAGTGTACTCTTCTTCAACGTTTGCTTTACTTCCTGGATTTTTCCCACATGGAAATTCTGACCAATCAAGAGCAGCTTTCTCACACAAGGCATTTGATCTGGTCCGCTTGTAAATGCTGCCGTGAGAACACCAACCAACTCTAGGCAATTACACAACTTTGGAACAACATGAGTCCCTGATTCAGACCAAAGGAGACAACCACAGGGCTGACAGCAGCCTTAAAGTCACGACTCGGTAATGGTTATCATGTTATGTGTCATATCTTAGTTAATGTGTGGATAACAAAAACAAATCTTATATCACAAAAAAGCTTAAAATCTCCCCCAACAGTGTGAAAACTAAAATAATGTCTCAGGATCAGTGTGACTGAAAATTATAGAGCAAGACACAAATGTGTTTGTCTTGCTGCCGTTCAGTTGAGATGTTCAAAACTAACAAAAGCAGCTGAGGATTTTAGTGTCTGTCTGCGAGAAGTTGTTTAACCAGCAGGTACTGAATGGATATAAATGTCTTTAGGGAGGAGAACTAAAAAAATACATCTGTCCTTTGAATGGAGGTGCTCAATGGAAACAACTTTGCCTGGAAAGCTCAGTTCTGGGCTAAAAACTCTTTTCTTTCTTTTGTTTGTTTTTCCAGCGCCATGTTCATCTTGTCTCTGACATTATCACGTCACTGTCCTACATAGGTGGAGATTCTGTCATTCAGGTTGTGGTGATGATGATGATGGTGTGGAAGATGACCTCTATTCTACTTTCAGCATCTTCCTCCTCAGACGTTTGCATCAGGCCCTGATCTACAAGTTGCTGAAATATTCATGGTGTCTTTGAACATTCACACTTCTGTTTTGGTTCAAAGAAACTTGGTCTCAAACATACACATTTGGTTCATTTAATGTTTCTCAGATTTTCTCCCTGTTTCTGCATCTCAGTCTCCAAATGTTTTCATTCCTTTACTCCTGCTGTGATGTTACCCGGCGTCATCCTCCCACTGACGTCACGCTTCAAACAGAATTCGGGATGATTTGCGTACTCTTCCTCCATTTCATGTGTGCAGGCGGCTGCATCGGGAGAGACGCGGGCTGAAAGGAAGTTGTGTGAGGGAGTTTCACAGCCACAGGCAGGGTAACATGAGGAGAGGTGATTTCTATTTTTGTTGCTATCTGTTAGGGGAGGTTAGCTGTTTTGTCTCTGTTTGAGTATCTGTGTCGTTTTAGATTCCTGGTCGTGACGAGGTGTAATCCCTTCTTGCATGTCGAAACATTTCCACTTCTCAGAGTAGTTTTTATGTCCCTGTGTTTCATGTTGACCCAAAAACAAGTCAGCTGACCTGAATCATTAGACCTCAGTGATCTAGAAGGTTCATATGGAGAAAACATGTCAGCTTATTCAAACCTGAACTTCTATACAGACTTACAGTTATGTGAGTGACACAACTAAGGAGAGAGCTGACTCCATTTTATGAAGGGATTTTTTTTTATGGCTGGAATATGAGACGTCCATCCCCTTAACTTTTTTGTTGTCCCGCTGCATTTTCCTGACACCACTATGCGCAGTCGAACAATAACAGTGACCAGCCGCGTATCAGCTTTTAATGCCGCTCTCTTTTGGTGATCACCGTGAATGCACTTCCCTCAGGCTGAACATACTCAGAGTTGATTTGTTGATCAGCTGTCCTGGAACCAAATTTCAGAGCTTCCCAGCTCAGGCACAGACTTAGGGCCTTGGCCACTTTGACGGAACACTGGAGACTTTACTTGGACATGGGGACATTTTCTGATTCATAACTGAAAGATCTACTTTGAAGAATTATTTAGTTTTAAAGGAAAATTTCAAACATCCAACAGAATCAATCACAGATTTACTTTATGATCCAACTGAGAAACATGTCAGGCGACTAAAAATAAATGACTACAAAGAGGATCGAACTCTCTCAGTCTGGGGACCCTGTTCCTTTGGTGCACACAGGGGCCCATTGTCTCCATCTGTCCATGATAAAGGGACTGTGTTTTGCTGTCAGTCTGTCTGAATGTGGACTAAATGCCGACAGATGCCTGACGTTTTCATTGGTGTTAACAAGAATCAGGAGGCAGCGTTGGGATTATCCAGCCTTTGTGTCGTTTGTTACTGTCTTTGTGGTGCCAAACAATAGTCCATTAAATCAAATAAAAAAGCATTTCTTCCTGACACACTGTCGGGTTTTGTAAAGTAGCTCTAATATTGCTGTCGTACACGCTGTAAACCCGCTAAGTACTTTGAAACTGTGACAGCTTTTTACAAGGTTCAAACTCCTCATTTTCCTGCGTCTCCTTTTCTTTCCACAGACCTGTTTTGTATTATTCACACGCCACAGTTGAACCTTAATCTCTATTAGGAGATTCTTTTCTTGACATTATCCTCCGGTTGACATGGTCCTTTGCTCATCCATAATAACGCAGGGTTTCAGATTTTCCACTTAAAATTCACCCCAATTTAGTTCAATCACTAAAGTAGCTTTTAGGAAAAGGATTTTCATTTTGGTTGGATTTGCATTCATTTGGAGAGGGAAGATTAGCGAAGCTGACAGCGGCTGTAAAACACAGGGATGACAGACATCAGGAAACTGTATTAAAGGCAAATTAACAACAATCTGCAGCACTGCCTCTGCACTGTGAACACTTTCCATTAGTTCTGTGCAAGCCTGAAATTTCAGCTGCAGCCCGACCACAGTCCCCAGAACCTAATCTAATCCTCAGTCTCTCACACAAACACATCAGCATGAGCAGAAGTAATGTTACAGCTCTCAACTAAACTCTGTCAGATGCTCCTCTCTGAACATCAGGCCTAATACATCCAAACTCTGCTCTGACGTGAGGAGCACAGCAACGACAAAAGATGAAATTAGACACAGATTTCGCAGAGTTGTGTGTGTCTGTGTGTAAAACAACGCAACAACAAAAATGGTATTTTAATACATCCTAACCAGTGAGTGATACTGACTTTAGTTTGGGAAGTCAAACTGCACTTAATGTTCAAACGGAATCAGAAACCTGAATCTGAACCAAGCCCTCAGCATGGAGGCAGAGATGTGGCTGAAGCTGACCCGAATATGTCACTGTAATGAAGGATCACTATGCTCACACTTATTTATCTGCTGCAGTTTAACCATCAAAGTCAGAAAAGTAGAGGCAAACTGTTTCACAGTCAAACTTAGAAGTAGTCACATCTTTTACAGTTTTCACTGGCTGTATAATTATACACTTAAAAAGCAGAAAAAT
The DNA here is from genome assembly GCA_019142605.1 of Cephalopholis sonnerati. NCBI lineage: Eukaryota > Metazoa > Chordata > Actinopteri > Perciformes > Serranidae > Cephalopholis > Cephalopholis sonnerati. The sequence goes on from JAGQAX010000002.1 coordinate 1,404,780, forward strand.
AACAACCTCACACGTCACAAGATGATCCCTGTCAGACAATCCATACACATCAACATATCCTCTTACATACGGTTTGTACGATATCCTACGAATTCCTAGCCCATGAATGATGTTACATACTTCAACCTCAAACGCTCGCACACATTCCTGAGCACCTTTTTCTTTCCACATCATGTGACAAAGAACAACCAATCAGGGCCGACAGATATCTTTCCTTCTTCAGTAAATATCAGTCTGTGATAACTATAAAGGAGAAGTTGATCATGTTAGTGCAGAGCTGTCAGAGAGTCACATCTGTCCCACAGACAACAGGCCGACACACAAACAGGGAGATGATCAGCTCTCCACTCAGGAGTTCAGGTAATGATACTATGATAGGGTGCTTGTTAAGGTTGCTTAGCAACCACAGTGCAATCTGCCACCACGCTCTTGAAAGTTGGCACAGAAAAGGCACAAGAGTTGCACCAATAGCCCGACCTCGCATTTCCAGGTGATTAAAGACGCAGCATGTGTGCGGCCCCTTAAAGGATCAGTGCCTTTGTTTCTCCCATCAGCACATTGTGACTGAGGGTTATTACAAATTACTGGCTCATCATTACATGGGATATATACGCATATGTACGCGTATCCCACGTAATGATATCCTAATATTGTACAGATACGATATGTATTATTGAATTTGTGCTCAGTGTAATGAAGGACTGAATGACTTTGAAAACGTTTATTTATTTAGTTATAGTGTCGATTTCTGTGGCACAAAAGAGGAATAAGAACAAAAAACAAGGGAAACACCAATATGAAAACATCAATATGGGCTGTTAAAGAGATTATTTGAACCACTTATATCAGTATTGGCCAAGAATTTCGAAATTGGTGCATCTCTAGTTAATTTGTATATTTTATTATTATTTAACAACGTCATATATTATTTTATTGTTTATTCTTCTGTTAATGTTTTCATGATTGATTTAATTGATTATTATAACATGTACAACATGTTACTGAAAGCAAACATAAGAGCCACTTAATCATGTGTTTTTATTTAGTAAAAATGTCTGTGTTGATATGACATATCATTTACGTTCTGTCAAGATTTAAGTTCACACAACTGTTTCTGTATATTTGAATAGTGTATGGGAGTGAACTATACTGAGGTTATTGTCTATGTTCACTTTATTTGTAAGTTATTTACGCCAGATGTGGTGTCATCAGGCAGTTTGGTGTGCATGGCAGTGGGAGAGTGGTGACGACGTGCCTAAAAGACGCCGTGAAGTTTGTTTTGATTTGGATCATAGTGAGTTTTTGACTGTGTTCTGCAGTGTTGAAGTGTAGTAACGGGTAATACGTGAGCATACATAGAAATAGGACATGTGATTATGGAAGGACTTGACCTGCTGTTTTCTTTTTTTAGATTCTCAACAAACCTTGTTAAACCTTTTCCCTGCCTCATGTGAGCACTGTGGATCTGCAGAGAAGAAACAGAAACACAAACGTGCACTTTGACTGTTGAGCTGCAGCAGACAGGGCATGCTAAGGGCACCACAGGTACTAGGACTGCCGCTGCATGTGTGGATGGTAAAACTGTTACACCACTTGTCCTCCTGACTCTGGTCTGGACTGTAATTGTATTCCATTATTAGTGCGAGAGCTGGCGGTCTGTGATTGATCAGCCGGCTCCTCCACACTATCTTACATTTGCTACACCCATGCAGAGAAACACACACACACACACACACACACACACACACACACACACACACACACTAGGATGATGTGAAAGTGTTTTAAAGCTTGTGGTGGACTGTTAGAGAAAGAGATGGAGAGAGAAAGATGACGAACAAACCCTCGACTGCTCGGTCTGATAAATAGCTGTAATATAAACACTCATATTACCACAGCTGTACGTGACATGCCTGCGTGCACTCACACTCCACCATAACCATACATAACCAGAGACGTTCTCACACAGCTACACACAGATACACACAGATGTGTGGGGACACACCTCTGAGGCATAACTTCACATATACTACACACAAACACACACAAGCTGACACAGCCTTCATTTTGTTTTTACAGCCGGCAGAAAAGAAACGTGATTTGTTCTTTCTCCTCATTTACAAACTTCACACAAACTGTTGTGGAAAAATGATTCCATATGGAAGTATTGGGAAGTCATCATGTGTAATAACAGTAACTGTATGAATGTATGATTCCTCCATGATCATGGTGTAGGTGCCTCTGGCCTCAGAGTCCTTCGCCATCTGCCTGCAGGGATGAGACGAGGCTCCAGAGTGTCTGAAGGTTAAGATACTACCTGGTAGATGTTTAGGCTTTACTGTTAGACACATCTGTGCGACGTGCTGTACTGAGAGCTTCTCAGATCAGATTTGTAGTGAACATGTATGCAGGTGAATTTAACCGTAACTCATCAAGTTTGTTTTATTATTTACCCAAATGACGATTAAGAGATAAGATTACGTTTTTCAACACGAATTTGGCATCGTCGGCAGGATTCGAACCTGCGCGGGGAAACCCCAGTGGATTTTTCCATGACGCAAACAAATGAAAATATCACACACACACACACACACACACACACACACACACACACACACCCTGCTTGTCTGTGCACAGAACCTGTAAAATATTTATCTGCTCTCAGTTGTATCATCACATCCTTGTTAGACCAACATTTATGTCTGTTCCTTGCTTTATGATAAAACTGACAATTTATATAATCTATGAAATGTGTTCTTTAGAGGCACAGGGAGAAAACAACATCTGCATTTATATATATATATATATATATATATATATTCTTCAAGAAAAAGCCTTAGAATAACATTTTTAAAACAGAGTTACTCACACACGTTTCTCTGTCAGCAGCAGAGGAGGACTCTTTCTCTTCAGTGTGTGAACATACACGTTAACGTCCACTGGAAATGATGTGAGATTTTTGAGAAGGAAACAGGCACTGATGGAGAGAGTGATGGATTGAATAAATGTACGTCCATCAGTGTGTGTGCCCACAGTGACAGATGGAGTACGGGGGGGAGCAGTGACCTTGTGGGACGATAGCTGTGAACATGTCCTGGTTTCATGGAACCGTCAGACCAGTGTGCTCGTTCTGTCTGTGGTGGTGTCTTACACAAACACACCCTGAAAGAGACAAGTTGTCACACACATGGTGTGAAATGTCACCAGGAAAAGCTCACCCCACGGGCAAACCCTCTGCCGAATGTCACCCGTGACATTCAGTCAAATTTATTTAAACAATGTGGGGAAGCGTTGGGAATAACATTTAATGACTGCATGTGCCTCCCGAACCTCGTGTGCATGCTGCTACACGTCTTTTCCAATTTGTGTGACATTACTGAGGGAAGGGAAAGTGCAACATTTCTGCCGTGGTATGTCCACTTCAATCATGATAACCTCCAGGAGGACGGCGAACACAACTTAGAAAAGAACAACTGAAGATGGTTTTAGACCCCAAACAAGCACATCGTCTTTGAAGAGTCGTGCTCCTGTTGTGGACAAAAGGAGAATTTATGGAAATAAAAATTAAAACCTTTAACTATTTTTCCCCGACTGTCATCAAAAGGGAATTCAGCATTTGGGACTGATGCTTATTCAGAGAGGAACAAAACCTCTCACGACTGTAAGCTACATATACGGCCTGCAGATGATCTTAGTTTAGCATAAAGACAGGAAACAGGGAAACAGCTGGCTCAGATCGTCCATAGCTGACAACTGACCAAACTCACTAACTAACAAATCTCTCATTCGTTTAATCTGTCCAAAAAACAAAGTGTAAAAATGAGTTTGCCATTTTACCATCGTCACACGCCAGACCTGTTTCTTTGAGAGATTTTCTGACCTGTGTTGAGGTGTCATGATGTCAGCATAACAAAGGAACTGGAAGAAACCTGGAGCACCTCCTTTCCAGGAATGGGTCACTGAAGAAGGCAAAGTAGCGGCATATGAAAGGGTGTGGTGTAGGATGCAGGACAGAATGAACAAATGAATGAATGAATAAATCATTTTTTTTATTTTCGTGTCCGGCTGTTTCAACATGGCTCAGCCCTCATGGGATTATTCATATTACTTGCAGAATTGTATTTATTCTGCCCTGTCATGTCTCTCCTTGGTTAATCATTTGTGTCGTATATTCATTATTTGTGAGCCACTCTATAGGCAGGTCATCCTCGCTTGTTTACAGATCGGTTTTGTTGTTGTGATGGACTGTGTTATGTTGACCATGTGATGTGACTGATTTGAATATTATAAAATAAAATTGCAAGGCATAAAAAAAAAAAAAAAAGTCCACAGATTGCCCTGTGATAGTCTGGCAACCTGTCCAAGTTGTACCCCGCCTCTCACCCAGTGTCAGCTGGGATAGGCTCCAGCCCCACTGCGACCCCTAACAGGGGGAGTGGTCACAGAAAATGAAAAGAAATGAGATTCTGGTTGGATCTGCGTTTCACAAAGGCTATAACCAAGACAAAACAGTTAGAAGAAGGTGGAGCAGCTTCCTGGGGGCAGAGGTTTCCTCCATTAATGAACTCTGACAGCTTTAATTAATTATTAATAACAGTAAAACCTGAGAGTTTACACACCAAAAGCATAAAAACACTCAGCTCATTTTACCATCCCATTTCTTGGCTGATGTGTTTCAGGGAACAGGTGCTGTTATTAATTAACGTGTTTGACTAAAAGCCATCTTAAGTGCCGTCATCATTCATCCACAGACGCCCATAAATAGTCACACACTGTTGATACGATGTCAACAACACTTTAAAAATATGTTTCACATAGTCAGTAGTTATTGCAGAAACATATTGGATTGCATTACAGTACGCTGTGTTCTCCCTCTGTTTGTCTCCAGCTTTAACTGTGACGGACTGCAGTTAAGACAGAAATAAGAAGATTGGCTGATACGAGCCAGGAGACTCTGAATCTGCCAGATTGGCTTCCTTCCTAACTCTCCATCAACTAACTGGAGGTTTCAAAAGGGAAAGTAATTAATAGGCAGCGGCTGCACGTTTGTCCTTCTTCATTTCATTAACTGTCGGAGAAGAGACGGGGTTGACGTGAGGTCTCTCTGTTGGTACACTCACTAATTGTTTTTGAGGAAACCCTGAATGCAGTACTTTTTTTTACATAATTATTCATTCCCTCAGTGCAGCAAAATTGTCTCTTTGAGGGAAGTTCAGCATCAACCAGTCAGCGTGGCTCACACAGAGCTAAAAGGGCTCATTTAACCCAGAATCTGAAACATGTACTGAACATGTCACACAGCGGGAGGAATGATCTTATTGTTTATGATATTGTGCTTTCTGTTTGCTGTAGTTATCTTATATTTCATGGTTTTACATATTGTTTGAAATCATTTCATTCCAGTGTTTGCTCTTATTTGCATGCTTTTATTGTGAAATTGCATTTTCTTGTGTTTAATGTGTTTTTACTTCCTGTCAGCAGCAGCGACCTGATTAGCATAAATATCTGCACCTGTGAGTTTTTACCTTTTGCTATAGGCAGGAGGAGCAGCAAATGGTGGGACTGGGCAGGAGAAGACAAAATGGCTGCTTTACAGAACCAAGAAGAGACACTTGAGACGGCAGAGACATCAGGTTGGGAGAAGCAGAAGGAGAACAGAGCAAAGCAGCGCGGCTCATGAGAGAACAATGAGGAGTGGTCAGGCCAAGGCAGAATAAAACGGTACTCTGGCATCATAAAGAGACGGTGCCCTTGAGCACTGAGCAGCATAACTGCCAACCAGAGTTAACCAACAGTTAACCTGCAAAAAGCTGGCTAGCGGGTAATTCAGGGGTAAAAATGAACTCCATGCTGGCAGCGGGTGAGAACAACAAGCAATTTCTTATTTTTCAGGATAAAACAAAGTGAAAAGATGTGCAGAATATGTCTTATATTCTGACATCTAAATCACTATTATCAAGCTGCAGTTCCTTTTATTTTGAAAGTCAGTGTCACAAGTGTGACCTTTGACCCCGTGGTCACATTGGTCACCGACGTGGAGGACTCCAGCCATGAAACTTTGCAGCCCGAGGATGAGGTGGCAGCCTACATGGCGTTCAGATCCTTTGGAGGTTTGATGGTGATGGAAGGAGCATGCTGAAATGTTTCCTAACCTGGCAGTGATTGAATGTTTTCACCATCCAGTCAAAGAGACGTCTAATTCAAGAACAGAGAACCAGCTTCATGTGAGGGGCTGGAGCCTGGGTGGGTTAATCACGGGTGTGGGTCGGATTATGGGACTCTTATTAACAGGTGTGGCTTTGACATAAGGATGGGTAACAGGTTGGTTCTGGTACTGAGCTTTAGCAGTATGTGTGGTTGCGGGTTTTTAAAATGGACCAGCACTCTGCCACCCTACTATTGGAGGGTCTGAGGAGAAAAAGGAACAAAGTGGGCCTGGTGTTGTTGGAGTGGTTACTGCCGCTCCTCTTTCCAGTTTTTTACTCGAGCTTGGGGGACGGCGGCAGAGATGGTTGGTGAGGCCCTGCCACAAGGACAGCGCTCCTCAGGCAGTGATAAATCTGCTCCCCCAAATTAAGACAGGGTCCAAAGGACAGAGGGATGTTGTATGCTGTAAAGCCCTCTGAGGCAAATTGTGATTTGTGATATTGGGCTTTATAAATAAAAATTGATTGATTGATTGATTGATTGATTGATTGATAATGACATGCCATTTGAGACCACTTCAGAGGGACATTGTGTAACATTTTCTGTTGTTTACTGGCCAAAATTGATGTCTGCATTTATATTTGTGTTATCATTGGTGTATTATGACCTCCGCTAATAATCTGACACATTCAGCGAAGAATTTTAGATTTGTTTATACATACGACAGGTAAGCCGGTAGGAAGTGCCATGACAGTCTGCCAAACTTGAAACTACAGCCGCCAGCAAGGGACAAATAGCACCAACACGGAATAACTACGCGTTTTCCCTGCGAGCCAGCGCAGAGTAGGAATGACCTCAGTGATTGAGACGCCAGAGGAGAAGATCAGCGAGAGAGGCTTACTACCCCGGCAAGTCTGAAAACCTGCACTACTGCAGCATAATGCAGGAGCATGCATATGCAGCAGCAGCACAGGAGACGGTTTCACCATCGCCAAGAAAGCAACAAAGGGAACTTAAAAGGCAGCGTGACTGGAGCATTCAAACAAAGAGGATTAACATCGGGCTAGCCTTCCCCAGGTGGAAGGAGCCCATGAAGGAGAGAGATTTTAAAAGGGACGCTGAAGTTGCCAGCTTTCTCCTCGACCAGTAAGTCAACTGTACTGCCTAAATTAGCCTGAAGCTAACTTTGTTCATTGGGTTTTGTTAGACAGTGTTGCTCGTCACCATAGGCAGCATAACAGTAGATCCTGCTAAAACACACCAGCCTCGTTAGTACAGAAGTGTGTGTTTACGTGGTTTCAGTAGCTTTCAAAGTCGCTGTAAACGCCGGCTTTTTGTCACAGTAAATGGCAGCTTATAAAGCCTTCCCACCGGCTTTTAGTCCGGCTTTACCGTGACTATGAAAGCTACTGAAACCACGTAAACATACAGTTCCACCAGAGGAGTATAACCAGATTTCACTGTATGTGTAGTGTCTGTGTTGTTATATGTGTACTTATTGGATAGCAGAGGATGACATGGTTTCATCAGTGTTGTCGAGGCTTTTTGATACATCGCGGCTACCGTTGTTGCAATACGTGTTTGAAAAAGTGAGGCGCTAGAGTGCACTATTCGTTTGAATGCCATACACGATTTCAACGTAAGATGGGAGTAGTTCCTACACAATGTCCCTTTAAAGGATTGTTTTAAACTTGCTGTTTTAAGGACTTTTTAAACAGGGCCCACGCACTGACCGCAGGTGGGTGCAGGGCCCTGTTGAAGCTGAAGGAATTCTGATAATTTATGCAAATAAATCACATTTTGAAGCGGCTTAGGATGCTCAAATACTCGAGAAACTTTGCACATGTATCCTAACTGGTGATCATTTTTGATATTTTATGGGTCCCATTCTCAATTAGAAACAAAAAGGCTCTGTAGTAGCCCCTGAAGCTGGTTTCACCTAGATGTACAAAAATTGGGAGACACATGCAACATCCCCAGACATACAAAAAGTCTCTTGGAGCCTTACCCTTAACCCAACAGGAAGTCAGCCATTTCGAATTTACTGTGAAATTTTTGTGCATTTTGGCCATTTCCAGGAGTTGCACTTTAACAAACTCCTCCCACAGATTTAGTCTGTTAGACTTCTACTCTTGTCTGAGCCATCTAAAGATCTTGGACATGAAAAGTTACTCAAAGCTCGAGTGTTTTTGTCGACACGTGTGACCAAGGCCAGGTGTCAAACTTCCATGTTTTACCACCAAACAGGAAGTGTTTAATAACTCCAGTAAACATAATCCAATCTGCCCCAAACTTCACAGGATTGAACTCCTGATCAAAAGAATCCTGTTTATTCAATGGTTTTTAACCCCTTCACCACCACCCCTTACAAATGTGGACGTTAAGATAGAAGTTGCAACAACCTGCTCATTAGCAGCCGCAGCCTTGTTTTCACACAAACAAACATCTCTTTTACTTTTTTTAGTTTGTCGGATTTCTTTATGTTTTACAGAAGAAAACAAAATAAAGAGCAGAGAGGAGCAGCAGAGATGTCAGTCTCACGGACGGTGAAATCTTTTAAGGCGGCGTGAACTGTCGTATAATGAAACTTTAGAAGATGAACTGCTGAGCCTCGGGCCAATAACACACTGCTGACAGAGCGAGGTGAGCTACCACTGGTGAGCAACAGCTCTTGTTGGGCCAAGGAAAGAGAGTCCCCTGTGGACACTGCATCTCTCCAACTGCATGGGAGTTATAGAAGTAATACTAAGTGACCCTGCAGGTTTGTGATTAATCAGTGTGATAGCAGAGGACTGTGCAGGAGAATCACTGGGGGCAAATGATCAGCAGCTGACAGGGCTGTTTCTCTGCTGCCTTGTCTGACGGGATAATAAGCCGAGGGGTTCCCAGGATCAGAGTGAAGGTGAGGGAATATGTTCACTTTCCATCCTGGTTAGATGCCCTAATTGCACTCAGTATTTTTTTGGGGACCTAAACCTTCGAAGTGGGTCAATGACCCAGGGCCTGGGACTGTTAGTGTGGCCAGGCTCACCTTGTGGCAATTAGTCTGTGATCATTTAATCAACTGTTAATTTGTCTGAAAAAAAAAAAAAAAATGACAGCAGCCTTGAGGGTCCAGTGCGCTCTTTCAGCAGTGCTGGTCGAATAGTCGATCATGCTCAACAGCATCCAGACGCTTTATTTAAGCTACTGCAACATATGTAGTAAATACAAACACAAATCTGAACCAACGCATCTTCACTCTGACCTCGTCACATATCAACATTTGGTCATGGACTTTGAGGTGCAAGGTACCCTTCTGCCCTTCAACAACAAACGCACGTGGTTGGATTTAGAAAAAAAGATCGGGGTTTGGCTTTACAGTCTTACAGGAAGTGAACACCTGCCTCCCAGGTCAGAGCTGGTGTTTGTTGGACCCATCCACCACTCCCCCCACCTTACTTGGACTTTTGCCGTCTTAACTTGCGTTGTTGTCCCGCCACGTTTCCCCCTGGTGCTGCTGGGTGCTGTTACAGAATAATGGCGACCAGAAGTCACTGACCAAGTGCCTGTAGTTAGTGACTTCAGAGTCAGACCAGGTTGGTTAAAACATGTTCAGACAATATGCAGCTTCTTCTTCTTAAAAAAAAAAAAAAAAACTCACCTAAACATTACGCAGCTGCACCACCGTCCTGCCCACTCAGAATCAGTGATGTAAGGTAGCTATGATGGGCCCCATCACACCGTACTTACTAGTTAAAAGCACACACACACACACACACACACACACACACACACACACACACACACACATACACACACACAGTTTGAGGCATATGTATATTTTACCATCCACTTTCAGCTCGTCAGTCTTGAGAGATTTTGCACCTAAACTAGCTGCTGTAAATCGTTATGTCTCGTCACAGGATTAAACAGAGACTTGATATTGGGCAACAGCAACACACATATTACCCAGAAATCATCATTACATATCTGTATATGGCCAAAACTACAAAAAAATAGGAAATTATTAGTTTAACTACATAGCTTTTTATGGATAAATTATAGTTTTTTATAGAGTGTAAAAGATAAGCATAGAATTTTGTTATGGATTGATACCGTTTAAAAAAAACAATCAGAAAACCATGTTGGAGATGGGTTTGCTTTTTTGAGAGCGTATATAGATAATCAAATCTAATCTTATCTAAAAAATCTAACTGGCCAGTGTTGGAGATAATTAGCATATTTATTGATCGAATGTACGTGAGGGTCCAAAGGACAGAGGAATGTCGTACACTGTAAAGCCCTCTGAGGCAAATTGTGATAAAATTGAACGTGTCTGAAGCTTTGTACTGATTTTTTTTCTTTAATGAAATTAAGGTTACACATCATATATAACCGATCGAAGCCCTGGAACTGCATTGCTGGGAAACAGCTTGGGTCCATGTTTACTTCCTGTCAGCTGATGTCATTTACATACACTGCAAAAAATTCCAACAGGAAATACAAAGGGACCCATTAAGAATGTTTATGTTGTCCACAGTGGAGTGCACAGACATTCTGGAGGGCAGAGGCCAAAGCAAAAAAAGGGGCACCCCTCTCATAATTATTTTTAAGAAATAAAGTTACATACAGTAGTTTTCTTTTACTTACTTACATATTTATTTATTTGTTTAATTTTAATTGCAAATAATTTTGCTAGTTGTGCACTTTTAACTACGTGGCTCATGTAATCACTTTGTCCTCTGTGTTTTTTATCTTATTGTATAATGCACTTCTGAAGCACTTTGTGATCTGTGTCTTCAATAAGCACCATATAAACAAACTTCATTTTCTTACTTACATATTTATTCACATAGTCTTATCTATCAAACTGCACAGCCCCACCAGGGGCCTATTTGCGCCCGTTATGTCACCCATCGGTTTGTGGAATTGTGTTTTGAAGCCTCAAGTTTGGCATTTTGGCTGTAGCCATCTTGGTTTTTTGGAGCCAGAGGTGACCATATTTAGACAAGAGAGTGGAGATAACACTGTTGTTAGCTGCTAGTATGGTTAGCATAGTGCCTTTAAAGCTATGGTTAACTGTGATAATGATAATGCTATGCTAATTTGCACTGGTGGAAAAACAGGCTTAAAACCATGACAAGAAAATGTACTTACAAGGATACCTGACCATCCGTCTCCTCAGAGGGTTTTTAGTGCCAGCAAACACTAAATAAGACTTTTTTACTCAACCAAAATGTTAAGTCAATGTCACTGTGGTAGCACTTGTTAATGGATGGCACCCATCTGTCACTCAAAGAGGCCCCACCCTTACATACATGTAACTTTAAGCCTTAATGAAATGTTAACATGTGAGTTATATAAAAATTCAGCCTCGCACAGCTGTCATGAATGTTGAAATTAGCTGCAGAGACCAAAACGGATTTTCGTACCAGTCTGTGAATGTGTTTATTTCTACATTTTAACATGGAGGTCTGTGGGGATTGACTTGCTCTTGGAGCCAGCCTCAAGTGGACATTAGAGGAACTGCAGGTTTTGGCACTTCATTTTTCAGCCCCGGAGGTTGGTGCTTGCTCGGCCCCACCTCTTCATGACAGCCAAACTGCAGTCAGCTACCAGCATGTAACACCACAGCATCTCAAAATAATGAATCATTGGCCTTACCTGTTTGTAGATCATCTGTCCTCCACTGGTTAGCCGCATTGGCTAATCCGTCTCTCTTCCTGCATCCCAGTGGTTCTGTGTGCAGACTGTTGGCAGAGTCAGAGAGAAAGATAGTTTTCTCATTAAGTTACATGTGAACATGTTTTCATCCCAAGCTGTCACATATCACCGTGTTGTCAGCGGCCTTTCACGTCACATTACATGCTAGATATCCTCCTGTGTCTGCTGCCAACAGCAACAAAAGCATGTGGTGAAGTTTATAAAAAACATCATGGAGCAAAGCAGTGAAAGACTGAAGGTGCTGTGGCAGCTTCTAATTTCTGATATCATAATAACATAACCTCCTACTGCTGAGTACATTTTTTATACATTTTCCCAGAGCATCTTGGCTTCATGACTTAAGAATCTGTTGATAACCTCTTTTCAGCGTGGCTCTGTCTAACTTCAGCCTGAGAATCTGCCAAAATAACTAAAAAAAAAAACACCTGTGTGGGTGGACGGCTGCTGGTTATTCATATAAGTTTTACTCAGATATTTGCACCTGCTTCATTTTACAATCAAGGAGCACGAGGTCAAGGAAAGTATCTTCATATTCTGTTTTATTCAGACAACCTGTGAAAGCGAAGGTGAAGAAATAAGAGTCAGAGAGAAAGAGGAAGATTTCTGCTGAGTGACAGAAAGAAATAAAGTCAGAGAGGGTATTAAGGTGAGAAAGACAAAAAGAGCCAGAAAGAGTTTTGCTTTAGGCGAATCAAATATATAAATATACAGTATATCGGAAAAATGGACTTGAAGGGTGAAGGCAGGAGTAGCAGTCCTTTTCCAGGGTGCCGGGCTGCGAGTTCAGTCTGCAAAATCTCCTGAGAGTGAGCAGAAAGAGAAAGAGGGATGAAACAGGACAGGACCATCCAGCCATCACATCAAATCCTGACACACTAACTGCTCAGTCAGGACTATATAAAAGGAGCAGGAGGAGCAATCCTTACATGGTGGCTGTGACCTGAGAAAGCCTCAACTTCATCCATGTCAAGCAACATCTCTGTCACAAGTAACTTTCAAATTTTAAAAAGTCAACTTTCTGGGTGTTGAGAAAAGTTTGACAGGCATGAAGCCACAGCAGTTTGTGCAGGAACGATGTCAGCTGTCCATAACATTTTCTGAGAGGCTCTAAAATCAGTTCATACTGAGCCAGACGAAAGCAAAAAGGAGCACAGAATAAAAAGGGCTGAGAACAGGCTTTGTTTAATAAGTTAATATGTAGTTAAGCCAGGCACACACTATGGGATTTTTCAACCTTTAACAGATGTTGAAAACCTGAGAAACTCCACACATAATGACAGGTATAGATAAAGCTAACAGTTTTGATCCTATTGTGTCAGTGGACAGTGACAATTTGGCCAAAACAACACACCACACATGAACACACCCTGAGCCTGATTGGCCCTGAGGTGTCCTGAAGCAGCAAACAGATACTGGTTGGCCGGAAGGGCTCCAACTGTGGGTCACCAAAGCAAAAACCGAGATGTTTGAGGAGTACGGGAAAGCTGTAGAAATAGACTTTCGGTTGGCCTCAAGGAAGTTCTGCAAATTGCAGCTAGATGCGCAGCCCGGCGGCACTTCACGCCACAGTCCTATTTCCGCTGCCCCCTAAATTAAATGCATTTTTCCCCCACTGGCTCTCTGTCTGTGTATAACAGTGCCTATAGCAGCTCTTTTTCACTGCTCCTATGGCAGCTCGACTCCTCTCCTCACCATTGATGTATAAAGAGAACTCTGTTGCTAAGGTTGAGAAATACCCCCGAGCTATACGACCCACAGTCCCGTCATAGCTCTGGAGATTGGCTCTTCAGGTGAGAAATGAGCTTTAATTAGAGGCTGCCAACATGATTTTAAGCTAATGCAGAGGTGGAGAAAGTACAGATGTTTTAGTGAAGGAAGTAGTAACTTTTCATGGTTGTCTGTTGACGCACTGCAGAGCAACACATCCAGTGCATGCAGGGGGAGCACTTGACAAGTGTCACACGCTGCGCCGCATGGCGCCAGTGTGTTTTCAGCTTTAGACTCCTAAGGAAGGGAAAGCAGGGCTTATCTCAGGCAGGGTTTGGCAGGGGAAGAGAACTGCTGACCAGGACTGGGAACATTGTCAAGATGTGAAAAGAGCACTCTGAGGAACTGCGTCCAGCACCAGGCCGTCATGTCCTCCTTGGAAGAAGCAGGGTCTGAAGACTCGGGAGAACTCTCATTCATATCCCTGGCAGAGGTCACTGAGGTAGTGCAAAGCCCCCTAGCATCAAGGCACCAGGTGTGGATGAGATTTGCCCTGAGATGAAGGCTCTGGACACTGTCAGGCTGTCTTGGCTAGCACGCCTTGTCATATACAAACATGTGATGTGAGTTACTATAATGGATGCAATATTGCTGCAGGGAAACATTAGGTTTCACCACTAAACTGACCTTCTTAGCATGCTAACATACTGTAATAAACTTTAGTTATAACTATTAAGAGTAGCTCAGAACTGCCACCACCTTTGTTAAGAGAACATCCACTCCACACAGACAGGTGTAGAATACAAAAATAGGCTTTACTGAAAATACGAATTCATAAAAACTAAAGGACACTCCCACACAAGAAGCCCCACAAGGGTCGATCACTATAAAACTCAGACAGCCACCCCACATTCCTAAAACACACTGCACTGCAAGTGAGTTGGGACAAGCTTTGCTCACGTCTTCAGAGAAACACTGCATACAGTACTAAGATCACAGAAAATGAGCATACTGCACACTACTGGTACACAGCAATCAATAAGGACCGCTCCAAACTCTGGGTCAAAACCATTCCAACCACTAGGGGGAGGCAAAGGGCAGGGTGTCGCGTCATTAAAAGCTACCTTCAAAGACATCATATGCTAATACGAAGCCTACCATGAAGTCAGGAAGCTCCCGCAGGAGAGAGCACTTGATGCAGCCAGGACATCGAGGCAGTGACAGCAGATGACTTGCTTGTAGCGCTGTGGCGGTGTTAGCCAATGTGTTGCAACAGGATAGTTGAAGCTTCGGAAAACACTGGCAAAGGGCACTACTAGCACAGGAACGGCTCCCCTACTTAGCTGTATTCGCTGCCGGCAGCACTAAAAGTTGCTAACAGCACCGTACCGCCCTGGTGCCACAACCACGAACAAAACAGTTCAGTCCCTCTCCCCGTTCAGTCGCTCACTCACACGTCACATTTGAACCAGCGTGCTCCTCCTCACACATCAAACACAGGTGAGAGTCATCCCTCACCACAAGCATCCTCAGGGAGGCAGAGACCCTCCCCCTCATTTCCACACTGCAAAACATTCACGGACCCTCCACAGAGAAACAGCAGCAGAAGACTTTTTACCTGCATATCAAAGTACACACGACAAGGAAACAGATTCTCTGCTGTGGACATAAAGATTTATAACTCCTCTGCTGGGAGGCTGTACTGTAGGTGAGAGATATTGTGATCCCTCTCAAAGAGAACAGAGGGTTCAGACTGTAAGCAGAAACATGTCATCTTATAAGCCACCAACTGGTGTACAAGAAAGATTTTTGTTCCTGTACAGAGTTAAGGGTAAAATCCTCACCTGCCACCACAAAGACCTGGGATTTGGATTCGCAGTAGCGGTATCTTCGGTTTGATCGTCAGTCAGAGCAAACACAATTTGTGTGTTCTCAGTCGGGAAGATGTTCTGAATGGTTCTGGATGATTGTGGGAGGAACTGTGGACCCAGTGAAGCAGGAAACATAACACACTGCGGAAGAGTCTCCATCTATCACACATCGGCAGGTGAAAAGAAGCCACTGGCGTCACATGTTTCATGTATGTCTGCAGGCCGACAGTACAGTCAGGACTGACACAGACTGCTGTCCGAGGGGACGTTCCAAACTGGATGAAAAATGAGTTTAAACTCCACAAAAAGAAACAAAACTGACACATCATCCATAATTATGATGGCAGAAAACTTTTAAATGTCCTAACCATGAATAAAACAAAACACCTTTATCACACTCACATCCTCAGACAGCACTGACCTTGTCTTGAACCTCCTCTGGACTCTTGCGTCACCGTTCAAATATGCTAATTCCCTTGAACAAACAAATCAATTGTAGTTTGAATAGATTGATTGTTAATTTGTGCCTTTGTTTACCTGCAGCTCTCCTGCTTCATCTCACTGAGGTCAACTAGAGGTCAGCAACACAAACTGTCACTACACATTTTCCAGCTGTGTTCAGTCAGTAAACAGTCAGTATCAATGAATCCAACATTATGAATATAAATAGTGAACAACAAAAGGTTTGAGGTCCACATATCCTTCTAGTTTTCCTCTGACGTTCCCCTTTTCATTTCTGGTGAAGTACTTCAACAACTGCTGCACAGACTGTTATCATATTTGCTTCAGGCTGTCATGTTCCCATTAGGATGAGTTATAAGAGCCTTGGTGATTCTCTAAGTTTCTACAGCGCCATCATCAGGTCAACATTTTGATGCGACCAATGCGTCATTTTATTACAAAATACCTGCGGAACTAATAACACTCACCTCAGCCTCAGCTGGACTTCGTGTTTACCGATAATATGGAAAGGGAATCACTGAGCGATCTGTGGCGGCACCGCAACTAAAAAAGGATGAGCTACCCAGTACCTTTGGTAGCTGTCTAACTATATGTCAATCATTCATCACCAGAAATGTTTAAGTACACATGAAAGATAAATGTCCATATAAATTGGAGCTCTCAACAGAGCCAAAGGTGTTATTGATCCTTATGAATTAACGTTAGGAGATATCTGGTGCTTCTCAAAGCCAAGAATGCTTCCTTGGTAGGACAGGTCCTTCCAAGTTGCGTCCTACAGAGGCTAGGTAAGACTCCTTTCTCACATTTTGTGAACATACATTGGAACAGGCTAGCTAGTGTGTGTCATGAAAGAGGCCCCGCCTTCAATTCCAGCAACACGTACACAAAGAATTGTGGGTATTTGATGCCCAGTGAGGATACACACATGCAACCTTGAAAAATTCTTGAAATTTCAAGAATTCTTGACACTGGCACAGTTCTTCGGGAGGATTCGATGATGTAGCCTCCTTGAAATTCAGCTGTTAAAAGATCCTTCCTTTATTTTGAGAGGCACCAAAAGAATTTTCAAAGGACTCTGACAGTTTGCCATCCATTAATGTTACAGTCCCTGATCTAGTGTTTGGTTTTAGTGCCTACACCTGGCAGCAAATCACAGACTTTAAATCTTTACAAACAGTTGGGTACAGAACCTTCAAATCTACAAGCAAAATGCCAACTACACAACCATCCAGACAAAGATAAGTTAGCTAATATTTTGCTAACAAAACATCAGCTAATCAGGCACAATTAAAATCTACCAGGATCAAGCAGAAAGAAATACATAACATTACTTTACTTTTGTGTCTGACAGCAAACTATATATACTATGTTTATACTAACCTTATTCACTGTGTTTTGTGTTAGCTCAGCAGTTCTTCCCGACACTTACAGTAAACAGCCAGCAGAGACACTCTGACCCTTTTCTGATCCATAATGTGAAAGTCTCTTCAGCCTATGTTAACAGACCTTATTTCAGACATCTAACCAAAAACCCACCGACTTCAAGATGAGGGGACAAGAACTAACTAACTAACTAACTAACATGCAGTTAATATGTACCTATTAACTGTTAGCACGCTAACCAACGTATCCTCATAAAACGGTTCGTATGATATCCTACAAATTAGTGCCCCACAAATGACATTTTGTCCTACACATACAGTTACATAATTAATGTAAAGTTACTGTGGTTGGGGTCAGGAAAAGAAACGTGGTGAGGACGTACCTTGAAATGACTCAAAGTTCACACAGTTTTGAACGCACATCTCTGGTGGAAAGCCCCATCCCAACCTGAATCCCTACAAGACTGCTCAGGACTGCTTCATAGTTTACTTCTGCCAGCGTTTGGTGAAACGATTGCATCCTTTCAAAATATGCACGAGTGTGGATGAATTACTTTTCATAGGAAAATTTACAGTTAAGGAGAACAGCCTGTGCTAACATGCTAAACTTAGACAAGTTTCGAGCATGTTAGCATGCCGATGTTAGCATTTAGCTCAAAGCATCGCTGTGTCTAATTAGAGCCTCTCGGTGCTGCCAGCATGACTGTAGACTCGTAGTCGTGTTTGTTTGCAGACTCAGATAGGCAGACTCAGATGGCCTCTCGGACCTCAAGGTTTGACCTGCCAGCTGGTGTCAAAGACAGCTGATTGGAGAATACTGAAGAACAGGAAGATGTGAAAATGTGAGGCTGAGACTGAGAACAACAAAATGACAGAAAAACAATGAAATGAGTCAGAGATAGAGAGATCAAAGCTGTTACAAACACAGGAATAGACTGAGAGAGGGAGCAGGGGAAGTTAGAGATGAATGCAGTGGAGTGCTGCCGGCTGATAAATCCTCAGGGCTTAATTATTGTCTCCTTCTCCCTCACATTATTCTCTCCATCAGGAGGATCGTACACAGCCTGGAGAATCACAGAAGCATTCCTCCTCGCCTCATCCACAATAAAACTATAGATACCACAGAGCCGGCGTCAGGTCTACTTTCACTTCAGCCAGTTAACACAAGATACAGCTGCACTGTTCAGTAAAGATGCAGTCATTTACAATTAATACAAGACAGGATCAGAGATGTTTCCCTGTGATTTGACTGAATGAAACATTAACTGATTACTAAGCTGTCTCTGCATGAATACATGATGAAGGGCAGTCAGTGAGTCGGAGGGAAATGGTTAAAATCAGCCTTTATTTATATGATCATGTATTAATAATGGGCAAACACGGACCCTGCTTTACCCCCCATCAATATCCTCTTTCATTCCTCTCTGTCGCCCCTTACCTTCCTTGAATTGTATTAAAACATGAATGTTGCCCAGCTTTAGCTTTTTAGCCCTCAGGCAAGGCTGTGAGCGTGAATCAAGATAGTAGCTTTGGAACAGCACTGGTTTGGAGATAGCAGCACATAGCTTCGACTGAAACCACACTCCATCTCAATACTGTCTGTTTACCCCCAACTTTATCTTCATTACTTGTCGCAGCTTGGATTCACTGATAAGATGTATGAATGCGATACACGGCCAGATACAATTCTGTGACAAGATACGCTCTGGTTTCTTTTCATCTTTGGGGGATGTTGGAGTAGACTGTGTGTGCTTGTTTATTGGTGATATTACTCTCTGTACTTTGTAACACAGAAGTTGGCTGCTGTGTTTGGGTTGATGTCGCAGTGCTGCCATGGATGGATTTCTGAATGGGCCAACCAGGCTCAGGCTCAGGCTCAGGGGCCCGAACTATCAGGGAGCCCCCCTGGCCTTCAGCTGCAAACTGTTTTTCAAATTAACACAGCAGGAGACTCAAAATGACTACAAAGAGATGCCAAGGGACTCATGGTCACACAAAATAACCACAGAAACAGGCAAAACAACCACAGAAAGACAAAAACATGACCAAAAAAAAGACATAAAATCATCTCAATAAGACACAAAATTACCTCAGACAAACGATTACAAAATGACACAAACAACCACAAAGAGTCATCAAACAACCACAAGGAGACACATGACAACCACAAGAAAACACAAAATAACATAAAATGACCTAAAAAAAGTCATTATCTTAGTAAGATACTAAATTAAAACTAAAACAAAAAACTACAAAACCACATAGAGACACAATAACTACAATGCGACGCAAAATGACTACAAAGAGACACAAAACAACTACAAAAAGACAAAACAACCACAGGGAGACCCAAAATGACCAAAAAGAGACACTCATAATCATAATCATAATCAGGCCATCAGGAGCTAGACTAAAACCGTGTGTATGCACAAAAACAGAAATATACATGTACTAATATACATTTATAAAGTCGTGTATACGCCTGATTTGTGTGACCATTAGGCACGACTGTCGATATTTAAGGTGCACGGACCAATAATTCATCGCATGTAACGATGTCTCAGTCATTATTAAACTTTAAACAACATCTGGCTCTGTGTGTACGCCTGGTCTGACGTCTGTGTGAGTTGCACACCAGTTTATGTGTGTGGGGATGACGAATGGCCGCAGATGTGTGACGAACACTTCACTGTTAAGACAAACGAGTCTACGGTGAGTCCAACAGCTCTGTGAGGCCCTACACAGACTCATGATGTTAACATGCTGATGTTTAACAAGTAAAATGTTTACCATGTTCACCATCTTAGTTTAGCATTAAGCTAACATTTAATTAGCACTAAACACAATGTCAGTGCAGGTATTTGGTAGTAAACCAAAGTATAGAGTGCTGCAGGGATGATGTTTTTCTGTAGGCCGCTGTGGAAGGTTGTGTCACCATGGTTCCCTTGTCAAACAGCCAGTGGGGTATGTTTCATTGGAATTTGGATTATTGCATCTTATTGCAATCTGTACTGCAGAAAATAAACTCTGTGGCAAACAAAATTTGCTCATACTTATGTTTTGTTCAGCACGATAATCTTCACATATTCGCACTTTTATGACTTTTGAGAGTAAATGCAATCACCAGGTTGCAATACATATTTTTACAGTTAAAATCTATGTTTTCAAAGGGTTTCATGATTTATTCGATACATAAAAAGATAAATATGAATTCATGTTTATGTGAGAGAATCAATGACATGGAAGAGTTTGATTTCTGGTTGACCTCTGTGATATCAGCAGGAAGTAAGTGAGCTGAAGGAGAAGCAACATGTGTGGGAGTTGGTGCAGACCATGTTGTGGTTATTGTTGTGGTAATTTCGCTGGTCAAGGTAAGATAAGATAAGATAAGATAAGATATCCTTTATTAGTCCCACAGTGGGGAAATTTCCAGTGCTACAGCAGCAAAGTGGACAGCAAAGATAGGGAACAACAGTACAGAGACAATAAATAGTAGCAATATAAACAGTATATAAAAAGTATGAAAAATTAAAAGAGGCACACGTGAAGTATAAAATATAGAAATAATACACAATATATACACAATATATACAGTCTTAGCAAATGTGCATTATAGTGCAGTCTGTTGGTGTGTATGTATGTGTGTATGTGGTCTACTGGGAGCACTGCTGGTTGTAGAGTCTGACAGCTGCAGGAAGGAAGGACCTACGAAAGCGTTCCTTCACACACTTTGGGTGAAGCAGTCTGTTGCTGAAGGAGCTCTCCAGTGTTCTCAAAGTGTCCTGCAGGGGGTGGGAGTCATTCACCATCATGGATGACAGCCTAGCCATCATCCTCCTTTCACCTACCACCTCCACTGAGTCGAGGGGGCATCCCAGGACAGAGCTGGCCCTCTTGATCAGTTTATCAAGTCTCTTCCTGTCAGCTGTCGAGATGCTGCTCCCCCAGCAGACCACTCCAAAGAAAATGGCTGATGCCACCACAGTGTCAAAAAAAGTCTTCAGGAGTGCCCCCTGCACTCCAAAAGACCTCAGTCTCCTGAGCAGATAGAGTCTGCTCTGGCCTTTCTTGTAAAGTGCGGTGGTGTTGTGAGTCCAGTCCAGTTTATTGTTCAGGTGAACACCCAGGTACTTATAAGATGTCACCATCTCGATGTCTGTTCCTTGGATGTTCACCGGTGTCAGGGGGGAGAGTGTTCGCCTGCGGAAATCCACCACCAGTTCTTTGGTTTTCCCCGCGTTGATCTGGAGGCGGTTCTGCTGGCACCAGTCCACAAAGTCCTGCGTCAGTTCTCTGTACTCTCTGTCGTCCCCATCTGTGATGAGGCCGACAATTGCAGAGTCGTCAGAAAACTTCTGCAGGTGACAGGTGGGTGTGTTGTATGAGAAGTCTGCAGTGTAGAGGGTGAAGAGGAACGGAGCCAGGACCGTTCCCTGCGGGGCCCCCGTGCTGCAGACGACCATGTCGGACACACAGTCCCGTGTCCTCACATACTGTGGACGGTTGGTGAGGTAGTCCAGTGTGTGAGGTGTTGGTCCACCCCGGTGTGCTCCAGCTTGTCCCTCAGCAGTGCAGGCTGGATGGTGTTGAAGGCACTGGAGAAATCAAAAAACATGATTCTCACAGTACTCCCAGGTTTCTCCAGGTGAGAGAGAGCTCGGTGTTGGAGGAAGATGACAGCGTCGTCCACCCCAATGCCAGTGCTCTGAAGTGTGAGTTAGGGACTGTTTACTGCAACTGAGGTGTTCTTTTTCAACATGAGGCAAATTCAGCTGAGTTAGCTAGCCTGAGCTAGGCTAACTGCACTGTTGTCATCGTCTGGAGGAGGCATCGCTTGTTTTCTTCACCTGCACAGACGGGAGGAGCTCCAGTAGACGTCGCAAAGGTTTTCCCCTGCTGAGGACGCTTTGGTGGCCTGGACGTAAGGAGCAGGAAGGAAGCAGCTCGTAGGATGGGGGAGGAAGCAGAACAAGCCCCCTGCTGGATGTGGACTAGGCGGGAAGCTTGAAGCCAGGAGCAGATGGGCAGTGATTTAGCCACCATTGCTGAGTGCTGTGGTTACGGGTTGAAGCACTCAGTGAGGGTTGGGTACCACCTGATGACATCTGATACGCGTACCTTGTACGGTATCTGGAGATTGCACCCCAACAGGTGTTTGTCCCAAACAGATTTTCCCCTTCTGTCTGGATAAAATGAACCAAACCACAGTTATGAAAAGAGGCCTCACATGACTTTCATGTTTTGGTGGTTATTTTTGTTCGTACTGCACACATTGTCAACATCACAGGCCCTAACCTGTGGTGTGATCATTTAGCGCTGATGCATCTAAGGTGTACCCACTTTAAACTATGAAAGCTTTAGTTTCCTCTTTCTTCCTTTGCCTCAGAGGCTGCATGGTAGCGTACAGTATATCCACCTGCTTACCCTCAGAAACAACACCTTCATTGACACGCTCCACTGCTGTAAAACATCAGACGACAAACCTCTGAAGACAAATTCAATAAGCCCACGGGACTGCTGCAGAGAGCCCGTATGCGTGCTTTCCCACTTGTAAAAGTCGATGAACATAAGCTTCAGAAAGGAGCTAAAACTTCCTCAGTGCCCCCCCCGCTCCTTTCCTCTGAGGGAAACTCTGCTGCAGAAGTCTGGAGAAAACACTCAGCGGCAGAGGCAGCGCTGCTCTGTAACGTGCCCGTAAGACATGCAAATATGAACAATAACCATCTTATGAGTGCATCTGTGAGAACGTGTGTGTTCCTCTCTGCTGTGTGGGTGTATGTGTGTGTGGGTGTGAATAAATATGAGAGCGAGTCGTCTGTATATTAGTACATCATGAAGCAGAGAGCTACGAGGCAGGGAGAAGGAGAGGAGGATGAGGCGGGACGAGAAGATGTAAAGAAGATGAGGGAGAGAGCTGTGAGGGGGTGGGAGGCAAAGGGGGGGTTGAATAAACAGAATTTGATTATAAAGACGATAAAGAAACAAGCGGAGCCACGGGGGAAAGGAAAAGAGGAGGAGATGTATTAGGAGGAGCTGAAGGAAGAAGAGGGGAAGACAAAAAAACTCATGCCTCATGTGGCCCTGCACAGAACCTCCAGTTGCCCATTAAAGTAACTACAATCCGAACATGTCCTGATCAGTTCACACAGACTGCTCTGACCATCAGCGTCGAAAACAAATGTCCACATGTTTGAGGAGGCAAGGCAAGGCAAGGCAAGGCAAGGCAAGTTTATTTGTTTAGCACCATTCGTACACAAGGCAATTCAGAGTGCTTTACAGAAGCAGAGAAATACATTACAAATCAAAACATTAAAATTTAAACATTTCATTAAAAATTGGAATTAGAATTGGAATTAAAATAGAAAAGAAACAGTAAAAGTCTAATTTAAAAACAATAAAACAAGCAGATAAAATGACTAAAAGTTACAGTGCTTAAAAGAAGTTTTACGGGAAAGCTGCAGTAAACAATAATGTTTTCAGCCCTGATTTAAATGAGCCGACAGTTTGTGCACACCTCAGGTGTTCAGGGAGTTTGTTCCACAGGTGAGGAGCATAGAAGCTAAATGCTGCTTCACCCTGCTTGGTTCTGACCCTGGGAACACTGAGTAAACCTGTCCCTGATGACCTGAGGGGTCTGGATGCTTCATACCCAACAAGAAGCTCTGAGATGTATTTAGGCCCAAGACCATTCAGTGACTTGTAGACCAGTAACAGGATTTTGAAATCTATCCTTTTACACACAGGGAGCCAGTGCAGTGATTTAAGGACAGGTGAGATATGGTCCATTTTCCTGGTGTTGGTCAGGACTCAGGCAGCAGCATTCTGGATGAGCTGCAGCTGCCTGATTGATTTTTTACTGAGACCTGTAAAGACACCATTAAAATAATCTAACCTACTGAAAATAAATAAATAAATAAATAAAATGCATGAACAATCGATTTGTTGGATACACTCACTCAGTGACTGTAAGGGACTGTAGTCATGTGGTGACACTGTAATGTAGAGTTGTGTGTCATCAGCATAAGTGTGGTAAGAGATGTTATGGTACTCCATAATCTGAGTGAGGGGGAGCATATAGATATTGAACAACAGTGGCCCAAGAATGGAGCCTTGAGGAACCCCACATGTGATCTTTGTTCGCTCAGACTCATAATTACCTAATGACACAAAGTAGTCCCGATCTTTTAGGTAAAATTTGAACCAATTTAGCACAGTACCAGAAAGTCCGACCCACTTCTCCAATCTGTCAAGCAGTATGTTGTGATCAACCGTGTCAAATGCAGCACTGAGATCCAGTAGTACCAAAACTGAAGTTTTCGATGCATCACTGTTAAGATGTATGTCATTTAAAACTTTAATAAGTGCAGTCTCAGTGCTGTGGTGTGGTCGAAATCCCGACTGGAAGACACTGAAGAGATTGTTTTGGATCAAGAAGGGGTGAATTTGTTGATAAACAACCCTTTCAATGATCTTTGCCAAAAATGTGAGGTTTGATATGGGCCTGTAGTTACTTATTACTGAGGCATCCAGATTGGGCTTTTTTAAAAGAGGTTTAATTACTGCAGTTTTCAAGGCCTCTGGAAAATGCCCTGATCGAAGAGAAGTATTTACTATCTGCAATACTTCTGGTGCAACACAATTAAAAACATTTTTTAAAAAGCTTGTAGGCAGCATGTCAAGGCAGCAGGTCGTGGACTTTAAGTGCTGAACAGTTTCTGTCAGAGATACATGATCTAAGAGTTGAAAATGTTCTGAGGAGGTTAACATGACCTGATCGACCCGGTCGCCTGGCGTTTATGTGGTTGTGAATGCCCTCTGATGCCTCGCCTGATCAGAGTCAGTTCAGTCAACTCTGAATATGTTCACTGTAATAGAGTGTAAGCACGAGCTCATTAGCAGCAGCGGCTAGCATCCAACATCGAGCTTTTAAAAGGTTTGACTCTGTTGTTAAACTTATTAATAACTACTCGCCATGTGATGCTACCGTTAATGATTATTTGAATAATCATCTGTGTGTGTGTGTGTGTGTATGTGTGTATGTGTGTGTGTATGTGTATGTGTGTGTGTGTGTGAGGTGAATTAACAGCGCATCGCTATTCTACCTGGTAGTTGTAGGCTGGTCTATGGTGGGACGTGAGACGGTGCCTGGGCGTGATGACATAAACATGTGATACAGCAGGCATGACATGTGGACATATAACACCTAGCAAAATATTCTAAACAGCTTCTGTGATAGTTCACGCTATAATAGGGGCATTTTTACTATGATCACACACACACACACAAAGTAAAAATAATACCAGTTATCAAACTTCTTCCTCTTATGAGCAACATTTACTCGTCACTGTGACTATTACAGCAGTAAGATGGCTCAAGATAACCCTGATGACATCACTGCAGTTATTACTTCAGCTCTTATAAAGCTCTGTCTCGAGCCACAGCAGACACTTCACCAGTGTCCCCACAGACTCAGGACTTTCCCCTCGACAATTAAACTGATGTTGATGTGTAAAATCAGCGGGGACTCTGCACTTGGCTGAAGCAGAGAGCCAGCGCTGAGGGCCAATCACAAAACTCTGCTGGTGTCAGCACCGGAACGGCATCACAGAGGACGCTGTGACACACTTGCTAATAAGGAGCTAACAGAGCAGCAGAGAGAGAGAGATGAAGGCTGCTAAGCGTAGCGGGAACAGCAGAGCCAGGAGCTCCTGAGGCGGTGGCAGGCGGTCACATCCAGTGTGAGTTCCACAGACAGCGGGACAGAAGGTGGAGCGGCACATCAAAGAGCAGCAGTGAGGCCTGCTTGACCACAGGTAATCATCTCATCTGTTGTGGTGCTTTCAGTCGCTGCAGCACAGTGAGACTGAGAGTCGACTGAGACGACTGCAAATGTTCCTGCAGTCAGAGCAGGAAGGAACAGGACGGCTGTCCTCACTGACCCAACGAGCACGTGCACAATGAGGGAGTGGCAGAACTACAGAGCCTGGTGAACTGGAGTCATACAAGAGGTCAAAAAAAGTCCTGCAGATTTCACCTGTTGATAAAATATAACCACTGTAACACTACACAGATGTATTTACATGATTCTGTGCAGCCGACATGTTCACCTTGTTTCATTCACTGTGATGGTGAGCAGGTTTCCAGAGAACACCCAAGATGACCCACAGTATCTGTTTTAGCAGAGTGGGTAGTCATGGACACTTGCAATGTGTGTGTGTGTGTGTGTGTGTGTGTGTGTGTATGCTGCAGTACTGCTGCTCAGTGTTTGTAGTGATGAGTGAGTACACCATTATCTGTATTTGTATCTGTTCAACCAATTAAATTATCTGTATCTGGGTGGAGTTTAAGAGGATGGGACTTAAACCAAAACAGGAGGGATCTAACCCAAAGTTATTTGAAATTTGAATATTGATACGGGTTGATCAGATGATGTTATATTTATCATTTACTGGAAAACTATTTACAGAACAGCTTCAGGGTTGAACTTCACATCATTTTTGACCACAAGTGTATTTTGATATGTTTCTCAGTTTTCTGTGACCTTCCTATGACTGAGTTTGTGTGAGAGTGAGTGCTCTGTCTGTGAAAGGATCTCTGTCTCATAGCTACAGGTGTGCCTTGCTGATTGGCTGGAGGTGGGGGTTCAGTCCGGGGGAGTGTCGACAGCTGATTGACAAAATCCAACAGACTGGTAGACAGCAGTCTGACAGCAGCAGCTTAAAGTCCTCAACCTCCAAACCATGGTTATTTTCTCTGTGTTAACCTGAAGGTCACTGTTTGTGCCATGTGTCGGTTACCTTAGTGAGTTTTTCACACTTTGTAACGCTGTGAGTATTTAGTGACATATTAGTTTGGGGTTAGATATTTGTTTTTGGCCTTGATTCACCCTGAGTTATGTTTGCATCACTTTATTGTTAATCAGAGTTAATTTGGTCACAGTAACTGCAACCCTGCTGTGAGCCGTCTGGTTTGGGGACCAGGAGAGAACAGCCTGTAACATTTCTATGTTGCGCTCCTCCCTAATAGACAGACTTAACAACATGAGTAAGAACTGAACACAACCTACCTAAATGAGGATTTTTTTCTTCATCACAACTACAGTTATTGACACATTTTACTCAGATGATACTCATATTAATTGAAAGCACATTACTGGTACCAGAGACACGTTTTTTCAGAGTATTCTGCTCAAACCTAAATGTTAGGCCCCGACCACACAGGAAGTGTTTTACAGTTCCTCCAGAAAATCCTGCAATTTTTCCACATTTTCTGGCAGACCAGAAGTCATCGCGCATGCGACATCATTTGAAACGTCATCAGACGCGTCATCAAATGGCACTAATGTCACTGCAGTATGGAGAAAGGCTCTGTGTTGACATAAGACTTGTCCCTTTGTTTAAATGCATACAATATGTGTTGAACTGATTCAAATGTTATGTTTACAGCAGATGTAGCTTACATGTTGTTTTACAGTCACATTGTCTGCTTTGAGAGCTACAATATTCACTCAGGATTTTTGGAAAACATTATTGGAGTCCATGTTTTGAAACTAATTCAATAAAACTAAAGAAGAGAACTGAAACATTTGCAGCTGTTTTTGGAATATTCACTGTGATTATTATAGCAAGTCATTACAGCACTTATTTTTTGGAGACACTAGTTTAAAAAAATCACATCTTTTTTTTCTTCTCCTGACGCTGTTGCACTGCCATGTACTTACACTTCTGAGGAAATGCACGTCAGCTATCAATCAATTGATCTTTATAAATAACTGATTCATTTACAGTCTCACTGCAGCAGCAGTGTGTACTTAGACTTCATCTTTGAGACAAGCATATGTTACTGGCAGGATGATTGACGCTGATCAGTCGATAAATAGATACACAGATCGACACAACTGCTGCGTCAGAGGGGACAGAACTTTTAGTGAAATGTTCTTTTTGAAACCAAGTTTTCAGGTTGGGAGATGATGAATCATCCAGTTTCACTGTTGCTGCAGGTCCTCAAAGAATTTGTGTCCTTTCTAGAAACTGCTGAAGTACACCTACTGATGTACAAAACCAGGTTGACAAGCGTCTCCAGAGAGATGTTGGCTCTGGGAGGAGAGCCATTTACCAGGCAGTTAAGTGAAATGACAAAAAATAGATCAAACGATAGCTCTTTGCATAAACAGTAAAGCAGGAATCCAAAAACTTCCAACACTGCTCCGCGCTGCTAGATCATTAATGACCTCCTACTGTTCCTCTCCTCCCACTAAGACTCAGACAGGTTCACCGCGAGTCACTGAAATACCAAACAGGCGAGAAAACCCTGTGCGCTCATCAAAGACGTCTCTCTGCCGGTGCAAAGTCACACCATCTGCCATCACCACAATAAAGCTGGAGGAGTTTGAGGAGACACTGCACAGAAATAGGTGGGGTAAAATAAAAACCTGAGGATGAGACTGCAGCAGAGGAGGCTGGAGGTGGGGTAAGGATGTAATTAAGAGGTGGAAAAGGTCTGACAGAAAACACACCGTCGTGATTACAGCTGCACATGTGATAAGTACGAGACATCTTGTGTCAGACGAGGGGCAGAGGACTCCCTCTGACAGCCGACGGGCTCCTACGACCGCTTGATAGGAACAAATTAGACCTCAGCAGACTTCAAAGGCAGTCTTATTAGCTGCTCGGTGTCATTATGTTATGTAGTACATCAGCTATGGCGAGAAGAGGTCTTGGGGCAAATCTGCTCACATGGTAATTATTGTGTTAGATAATGAAGGGCCACAGAATGACATCAAAGCCAGACCAGAATACACATGGTGCTGATAGAAAGGGTTCACTTAGAGAAACATACACTTCTTTATCAGTCTTCTTTATCAGTGTGCAGTAAGTGCTCTGAGTTTTACAAAGAAGTATTTGGAATTCTAGTGGTTGCAGTTATTAACACATGTAGGGAAATGTGCCGTCACTGCTGCAAAACCATCAACAAACTCCCCCACTGTGAACCCCAGGTCACTTAGTCAACTTAATTTTTTTTTTTGGAAACAGTTTGCACTCAAAGCTTTTAGTTAAGTACAAAACAGTAACATAAAAGTTTTGAGTTCATCAGACACAAAATAAATGTGTCACATGACCCTTGTCTGACAGGAAGTTTATGTCAGTTTAACAATTTTTTTGTTGTTGTTGTTGTTTGAGTGTTTAATTCTATGTCATATGAACATAAAAACATTGAGGACACATTGAACTATAAAAACATGTTGTGGTGAGCTGAGGTTTCTTTCTTGTAGAATAAGGCAAAGAAATGAATTCTGAACCAGGAGGTAGGGGTGGGAATTACCAGAGGATCCATGATACAATATTATCAAGGCACTTATGTCATGATATAATATTATTGCAATTTTAAATATGTTCATTATGCTGAGTTTCTGATCAAATATACTACGATTTATTACCTGTTTTCAACTGGAAATTATGTCCTCAAAGGAAAACTTTGTCAACATCTGCTTTATGTAATAAGATAAAGTCTTCAGTCTGTTCATTCAAATATAACTTGTGATGTTAATAAAGAGCTATGTCCTCATACAACAGTTCATATGATATCCTACAAAAATGCCAGTCAGTGATTTTGACTCAGATACCACACAGCAAAAACCTTTCGAGGCGCTTTGATACACCAGCAGCAGACGTCAGATTGTAACTTGGCTGTATGTAACTTTTCGCTGTGTTTTGGTACACCGTCGATCAGCCAGATGGCGCCTGTCAGTGCAGTATGATACAGACAGGCAGCATCAGTTCATAACATGACGCACCTGTCGTGATGATTTGCTATGCCAACATTAGATTGAAACGCTGCCAGTAACAATGTATTATAAGGAGCTGTAAAGTCCCTACAGGGCAGGCGGGAGGGGAGGTGGACAGGTCCAACAAACCCCGGACTTTAACCTGGGAGCCGGCTGTTCACATCCTGTATGAAATTTGAGCCAAACCAGGAATTTTTTTTTTTAACCCTCTGGTCGTAAAAAAAAAATAAATAAATAAAAATCACACCTGTGCCCTTCGGGACCATTTTGGTCCTTGTCAAAAAACATCCATAAAAATATTATATATTAATATTTTTTTCTACTTTTTTTTTGCTTAAATCTTCTAACCAACTCCTGCTCAGGGTTATACACACCAAATATTCATTCATTTTGAGGATTCTTAACCCTTTATATACCATTTTCTTTACATAGACTCATTGTTACTTTTATGAAAAAATATAAATTCTGAATTATTTTCTATATACTAAATGCTAAAGGGATTATTATTTTTTATTTATTTTAAATACCATAGTCTGGGATATGTGAATGATGCAGTGTGTAACAGTATTTCCTCTCCATGTTGGATGAATGGAATGACGAGTCAGCTGAGCTACATGCATTTATAACTTTTGCTCCGACTCCAGGTGCATAAACACACTGATCCTCTCACCCAAACAAAGTCACTTGTATTTTTGTTTACTCCGTAGCGGCACGCATCTCACTGTGACCTCGTCACATGTCCACATTTGGTCATGGACTTTCCACGTCCACATATGACGTCCAAGGTACCCTGGGTGTGTTGGTTGTTGACGTTCTGGGACGCCGTGTCAACTTCAGCCTGTTACATGCATTGTCTGTTTTCAAAATACACTTCTGTTTTCACAGGAAATGTACAGTTTGTATACAGTCTCTTTCAAAATAAAAGCACTACGTTGGTGCAACACTGCAAATTTACATTTTTTTTTCTCCTTCAACAACAAACACGTGTCGTTTTAAGAAAAAATAAGTTAAGTTTTACAAGGGAACAACGGCCTCTCGGGTGAAAGTTGGTGGTTGGAGTCAAATCCTGATCGTAAAATAAGTCATGTGGCAGGGGTTGTAACGCTCAAAAAATGTATCCACCTGTTGACAGACATCTCTTTTACAATGTAAGTCTGTGAAAAAAAGACTTTTAGCTAAGCTGTTCCTGGGTTCTTGCTCTATGTGCTGCCATTGACAGCAAGCCTCCGCTGGCTGTTTACTGTAAGTGACTTTCGCCACCTTAAATTACGTTGGTGCCTGGCTGCATTTCCCCTTGATGCTGCTGGGTACTGGTACACAATAACGGCGACCAGCCACGTATCATGGAGAACAGGCCGAGTCTTGTGATTCATCCACCACCCCAGCCTGCCTCCTTACAAGACTTTTTCATCTTAATTATTTTCTCCCGTCAGCACATTGGTAACGTGTTCACAGCCTTCCATAATACGTGGGTATGCAAGGATTACGAACAGTGCATAAGAACAGCCTGACTTAAACCACTGACATGCAAGAACCATGTAGCTGATACCAACACCTCTGTGTGGAAACAAGCTGCTACACATACAAAAATAATAAAATTTAGTACATCAGCTTGTTGAAGCGAGAAGTTGGGTGAAATAAATTGGATGTTGTAAATGGGGCGTGAAGAGGTGGAGGGCTGATCAGCAGGCAGACGCAGGGAGGATGAGTCGATGCGTGCAGAACAAAGATAATAGAAATATTAATGCTGTTCTTCATATTAGTTTGTTAGAAACAGATGATAATAATGGTGTTCCCATCAGCCTCAGCTTTACTTTGTGTTCAGTGCTTATTATTTGTGAAATATCCAACATTTCGACAATTTACATAATCTGTTGGAATATATTTTTATAAACTTCCCTTCCAACATTTGTATGTGGGGCCATGTGGGTAGTAAATAAGCTGAAATATGGGCCCTATATGGGACCGTCCAAGGGTTGTCCACATGTTAGGTTTTACTCAAAGCACAACATGTGTGAAGTCTGTGTTTAAGTGACTGCCTGTCGTCTGTTGATGTTAGCGAACTAAATTTCTTAGCTAATGTTTTACACTGTTAAGGCCCAGACACACCAAACCAACCTCAGAGAACCAGCAGCAATGAAAGCCAACCGTGCGTTGTCTCATGCCGACTATGTCTTGGCCAAAAAGTTGCCCGACCGGCGTGTACATTCTGTGCCTTGGTGAGAGGAAGTAACTCCACACCAGCAGACTGTGGTAAACGTCAGTCAAATAGGGAAACTGGAAGACCATCTTGATGCTAGTTAACCAGTTAGCACATTTACAACAACGTTGAAACAACAGAGAATATTTACTGTGTGCCAGTGAACAATAACACAAACCACCAGTTTTTGCTAAAGAGCTCAATGGATAAAGAAAAATAATCTGACCTTATGGAACAAGTTTTTTTTTTTTTTTTTACTGTCCTTACTTCCGTTTCTCTTCTTGTGCGCTGAACTGAACTGACGATCACAGTGATTTCATTCAGCTACCATGGATTCACCAACTGGGGCCAACGTTACTGCGGGACACACCATACTGACTTGGGCAACAGATGCTCACTTTTTAGGCTACGTTAAAACTTGTTCACCCACTGGCAATAAAAATGATTAATACGTGTAAAGAGTTACCTGTAAATACCTTAGTACTTTAATAAAAGGTACCTTAAATAATCCAACTGCACCTAAAAATGTTACTTGAGTTTTTCTTTTATTCTTATGCTATTCTTTCTCTCAGCTAATGCCTTTTCATCAGTGGCCCACATATTACCAACATGTAAGATGTTCCACAGCCAGGAGGTGTCCACTGAAAGACACCGTCCCCCTCTGGCTGCAGAACAGCTCCTACAGTCACTGATAAAGTGCCTTGCTCGAGGGCGTCCTCACAGGCAATCTTCAGAGATGAGAACATTAGTCAAGTACTTCTCTCTGTCACATTTTCCCATGTGGCCCATCAGTCTCAACCTGCAGAACTTATCACCACAAAGCAGCTTCTCCATGGAAACACCGCCTCATACAACTTTCAAATGTTTATTAAAGTATAATGAATTCAAATTAGGCTACATCGCCAAAAATAGCATCCTACCACCAACTGTTAGTTTGCAGAGGGACCAGACTTTGTGCTGACACCGGCTTTGCTTCTTCCAGCTGATTTAAATTGTTTCAATGGCTGAACACACATATTTCCACACACTGCAAAACAACTGCCATATTTTTAAGTCTGCCTGGTTTTAAAATGTGTAGGCCACATTCAACAGTTTAATGTGCTGTAAACAAGCACCATAACTTGGTTCTTGGCAGAAAGCAGCTGATTTGATTTAAAAGGTGTCACAGAAACAGACAGATCGTTTGTATATTCTGTCAGTGGAGTGTCTCTGGCAGCCATATGTGTTGGAGGGATTTGTTTAGGGACCTTGGCGCCAGGAAAAAGACAAAATGAGGAATGAGTTTTAAAACGGTGCCAGTTTTTTTTTCACACTCACTCTTCTTTCCTTTGCTTTTCCAGGACCTCAGGTGTTGTGGTGGCTTTTAGTGGCTGGTTTGACCAAGTTTTGTGTGGATCTTGTGAGACTAGGAGCCTCATTTATAAAACTCTGTGAGGAATCCACACTAAATGTTTGCATACATAAAAATGAGGAAATGTATTTAGGTCAAAAAATATTCTGATTTATAAAACCATGTATACACCTGCCACAGTGCACAATTTCATTTTTTAAATCCCAAATCAACTTGAAAGTGTCCGCGCATGTTGTTCAGCCTCAGCCACATGAGGCGGTACCTGCAGCCCAGTCAGGTTGCACAGGTAGTCCAGCTCCTCCAGGATGGCACATCTATACGTGTGGTCGCAGGAAGGTTTGCTGTGTCTCTATGGAGGCGATACCAGGAGACCGGCCGCTACATGAGGAGAGCTGGACAGGGCTGTAGAAGAGCATCAACCTAGCAGTAGGACCAGTATCTGCTCCTTTGTGTGAGGAGGAACAGGAGGAGCACTGAGCTCTACAAAATGACCTCCAGCAGGCTACTGGTGTGCATGTTTCTGACCACACTGTCAGAAACAGACTCCATGAGGGTGGCATGAGGGCCCCACGTCCTCTAGTGGGACCTGTGCTCACAGCCCAGCACCGTGCAGCTCCATCAGAGAACACCAGAACTGGCAGGTCCACCATCAGAGCCTCGTTCTCTTCACAGATGAGAGCAGGTTCACACTGAGCACATGTGACAGGCGTCAAAGAGTCTGGAGACGCCGTGGTGAACGTTATGCTGCCTGTGACATCATCCAGCATGACTGGTTTGGTGGTGGGTCAGTGATGGTCTGGGGAGGCAGATCCTTGGAGGGTCACACAGACCTCCATGTCATAGCCAACAGAACCCTGACTGCTGTTAGGTACCAGGATGAAACCCTCAGAGTGACTGTCAGACCTTACGCTGGTGCAGAGGGCCCTGGGTTCCTCCTGGTGCAGAGGGCCCTGGGTTCCTCCTGGTGCAGGACAATTCTGGTCTCAAGTATCCAGAGTGTGTAGGCAGTTCCTGGATGATGAAGGCATTGATGCCATTGACTGGCCCTCTCGTTCCCCTGACCTAAATCCAACTGAGCACCTATGGGACGTTATGTATCGGTGCATCCAATGCCACCAAGTACCACCACAGACTGTCCAGGAGCTCACTGATGTCCTGATCCAGGGATGGGAGGAGATCCCCCAGGACACCATCTCCAACTCATCAGGAGCATGCCCAGATGTTGTCAGGAGGCTGTGCACACTACTGAGTCACATTATGAGTTGATGTGATTCACACGTGTCGTATCAGCCTGTGATTTCAATTTTTCACTTTGATTTCCAGAGTGATTTTGAATCCAGCCCTCAGTGGGTTGATGATTTTGGTTTCCACTGACCGTTGTTACCTAATTTTGTTCTCAACAAATTATACAGCGTACATCAGTAAAGATTTTCAACTTGACTTATTCATTCATCAATATCAGATGTGTGACTTAAGTGCTCCCTAAGTTTTTTGAGCAGCATATATACTGAAGACTTTGATTAGGCTACAGCAGGGTTAGCTTAAGCCCACAATCACACAGTAATGAAGGAATCAGGGTGCATGAATCAGTTGCAGAATGTGAACCTAATCTCCCAAAAACAGCACTGCTCCTGTTTCAACATAAAATATTTCAAGATTGTTGTGAAACAGTAATCAAAACCTTCAGTGGATTACATAAAAATATTTTAATATTTCATGTACTTTGACAGTAGAATAAGCTGCAACAAACCTGTATACTTAAGTATTCAAGGAGATATTTCTCAAATATTCTACTCAGTAAGTAAGAAGTAAGGTGTAGGTGGAGCGCTGGTGTGTTCGTAATGCCGCTGCACTGCTTGCCTCTCTCGTCACATGCAGCAAGTGCCACTTCAAGTGATTTCTGACCCTTTGGTTTCACCGTTCCACAGGCGCTACTGACTGCCTTGAATCCGACCACCATAATCGCATATTTCAATACACGTTTCCTGCTGAGATGACGGTGACATAAATTGCAAATGTTACCACCACCGACAACAGCAGCTGCCCGACAAACTAACAATACATCGGATTTTTTAAAGCCCAAAAACTTCCAAACAGCAGACACAGCTCGTCTCTGGTGCTCATGTTCTTCTGCTGCAGCTCCAGTTTCTCTTTCTTCGTCCTTCATCTCTCTTTTCTGTTCTTCTAAATGCTCTGTAGTGACGGAGCTTCTCCCAGAGTGTTAACAGACTGTTAAGCTAACTGGCGAGCAGGCAAGTTGTACCCATGATGCCGTTTCGCGCGTAATTCTGTAAATGTACTATTATTAAAGTTACTTTAATCAAACTCCTGGGATGAAGTTTTCCTCCATGTGTTACAAGAGCAAGAGGGTACTTTCTTTGCTTGGCTGTGACTTTACAGATGCACGTGTGCTGCATGGTGTCTGCGTGGCGCAGTGAGCGAGCATGTTGGAGGATGAATGCAACAGCTTGTCAGAATGAATGAAATATTTGTGTGTTTAAAGTTGATCAGTGTGTACGTGCTCCTGTGATTGATCCTCGACTGCGGCATGAACAAACAGACAAACAGAAACAAATGTTCTTCTGCTGCAGGCTCGGGCTGACTGTAATGTACGAGTCAATATTCATATCGACATTAGTTTCATGTTGCCTCATTTGTTTCCTCATTTAAATTTAACATCAAACAGAGGAAAGTTCGGAGAGCCCGATGCACAGACCCGCTGAGGAATTTGATCTGTGTATTTATTAGACGTCAGTGATCAGAGAGAAAGAAAACAGGCTTCAGTGCTGAAGGGAAGAGTTACACAAAGTGTGAACAATGCAGCACTGACGTTCTCCTACAGGCCTGAATGTATCCTGTACCTGAGGAGGACGACCAAGACGCTGGTCAACAGGCAGCCACACACTGAGTCCAACAGGTGAGACACACGCACACACAAACACAAGCTGATCAGTCACATGGAGAGAGAAGATGCCATTGAAAGAGAAGAACAAATACTAATCAGTCACAGTCAGAGACAACAGATGGAGACATAAAACCAACAGTCTGTGGGACACAAAGTCCAATATGATGCACCCAAGCATCCAGACGAAGAAAAACAAGCTCATGTAATAATTGGACAGATGTTGAACTGGACCTCAGGGACCTGAGTTAACGGCAGTGGAAGAGGAACTCAGATCCTTTACTTAAAGCTGAGGTGTGCACTTTTCTGGAAAATGCACCCTCCTCCTGCAGCTCTGTCCTCTCTGTCCTAAGCCCCTCCCACCAGACGACTATGGGCATATGCATCCGCTTCAAACAATAACCCAGTGTTTTCAATACGCTGATTTATTTAATGTCATTGTAGAGCCTGCTGTCAGTTTATCAGACCACAAATGAGACAAGAATTAGTTGGCTGTTACACCCTGCGGTCCCTCCACCTCGCTCCCCACCTCTGTGCACTGCTTTGCCGGGTGGAGGACAGGCAGCAGTGCAGAGACGGACCTTCAGTCTGCAGCTGTACCAGCTTGAGTTCAGTCATCACAGCGAGGTGGTGGCCAGCAGCAGTGTAGGGGCCAAGCCGTGTGACGGCAGCAACAGAGTCAGGTAGTTGGGCCTGTATGGTTCCCTGGAGCTGGGGTTTGCATTGTCTGACCTTGACATTCTGCAGCTGACTGAACGTCCATGAGCGTATCTCCAACTGCACGCTTCTGTTTATACCCTTCAGTGTCGTACACTTCGTACACTGTGTACTTGGTGCACATGGAGCGTTATCGCCAACATTTGACCGCTATCTCCGCCCACACATAAACCAAACGTACGCCACATTGTCAGTGCTGATTAAAATGTGTTGCTGTAGCTAGGAGCAAGTTGGCTAGCTATGTAATGCTAACGTTAGCACTTGCATTATTGTTGGCAGTACCAAATTATTTCAGACCCAACAAACATCACTGACGGCTTCTATTCCACAACAGCTTTGATACTTAGTGCAAAAAAACATTAATAACTAACAGGCTCCTTGTCGTCACCAGTCGCCATATCAAAAGTAGCTTGTGATGCAGCCTTTGCTAAGTCTGACAAAATAAATATGAAGACACAGCAGGTATGACAGGCAGAGCTGAAGGTGAGACGTGAGAGACTAGTTTTTAACAAATAAAATCTGCTGTATCCGCTCAGTTTTAAAACTACAGTGAGGACACAGGTATCATGTTAGAGGACATAAGACATCCATTGGTGCCATGTTAAGATATCTTGTCGAAAAGGGGGCTAAACACTGCTCCAAAGTTATAATTACATTTTGGCAAGGGAAAGATATGATTATTGTAATTTATTGATTTATTTCATAAATCAATAAATTAAGAGATCCCACACCTCGATGGGTGTAGATGAGGCCTGCCACCACCTCTCCTACATCAGAGCCAGACACACAGAATTTATGGTGGTTTTACATCTTTTTGTGGTTGTTTTGTGTCATTTTATGGTACTTGGTGTTTCTTATAGGTAAATTTGTGTCTTCTTGTGGTAATTTTATGTCTTTCTTGGTCATTTTCTGTAGTTTTGTTGGTATTTTATGTCTCCTTGTGGTTGTTTGTGTCATGATTTAGTCATTTGGGTCTCTGAGGTAATTTTGTATCTTAATGAGATATTTTAATGTTTTCTTAGGTCATTTTTTGTCTCCTTGCAGTTCCTTTGCATCTCTTTATGGTCATTTTGAGTCTCTTGCATGTTAATCTGAGTGACATTTTGCACATGAAGGCCAGGAGGCCCCTGAGCGTGTGCCTGGTACGCCCGCTGAGTAATTTATCCATGTGTACAAAATGATACCAGCATTCGTACGTAGAAGTATACAAGTATTTTCAGCTTCCTGAAGTAAAATTACAGACTCTTTACATTTTTTTAGATGAATGTGGAGACAAGTATAAGAGGCATAAAATGGAAATCCCCAGGTTAACAACAAATACCTTAAATCTGCTGAAAGCACAGTACTTCAGTGAATCTAGTTAATTTCCAACACTGTTTCAATTCCTACAGCTGTGTAATGATTTCAGTCATAATCACAACACCTACAAACACTTTGTCTCTGGAGCTCTTTATGATTTGACATAAACAGTGAAACATTTTCAACACAAGAGCTTCAGAGTGACTCAGTTGAGCAGAAAGTTTGATTTCCCACATGAACAAATTTAATAAAGTGTTTTTATTTTTTATTTTTTTTTGGTCTTACTCACCTGCCCTCACCAGGCTTCACAGGAGTTAAAAGGGGTGGCGACCAAACATTTCCTGGTTTTATGCTCCTTCTGATGTAATCAGTGATGTCATGGGCTAAACCAAGTATGCAGGGGGTTGAATATATTATGCTGATTAGTATTTAATGGTTTTACAATCATTACAGAATTTACGTGCCAAAATGGTGAAAGATTGAAATCATGTTGGTACTTTTGATGTTTATTGATAGAAGAAACATTTAGTCACAAACTTGTTTAAGTTGAAGGAGACAGAGACAACCCTGAGTGAAGCGTGGCTCAGTCTCAGATGATTGTCAGAGGCCTATTTAAGTAGTCGGTCTGAGAGAGAAGTGTTTCTCCATTTGTCTCCTATCAGGTAACCATTAAGTTGGTTGTTTTGCACCTTTGTTGCATGTGTATTATGGCGGCATGGTGTTAATAAATCACTCTGGACAAAGTCTCTGGAGCTGGCCTCGAAACGTCTTCCATGACAATCAGGCCACACCTTCCCCATTAAGTGCTTTAATCTGGTATGAGAATCCAAGGACAGTAGTCAGTGTGAGCACCGTGCTCATTTATAATAATAATAATGAATTTTTAAAAAAGACATGGCTGTTCAACCCTGAAAATCCTGTTTTTGACTGTTCATCTGCCGCCAACTTCATTCATCAACACTCGGATCATTTTTCTGCAAAACTCCACCTTCATGCATCATCATCATCATCATCATCACCGCCTTGGAAAACCTGGACTGGATCATCGACTGACCGGACTGACCTCTGTGAGTACAGTTTGCTTCTGTATAGATTTTGCTGTTTGCTGTTGGATTAATTGAACCAAAAAAACTGAGCTAAACTTTTTGTTTGAACTCTCTCTGACTTAAGAAATGGGTCTTGCCCCTCGGTTTAAAGAATAAATCTGTCAGTATGAACTCTGTTGTACAAAATATCTCCGTCAACACAAGACTATAAAAACAACCCCAAACACTTGCCAGCGTTAGCTGTCTTTCAGTCTTTCCTCGGCATGTGGGAGAAGTTTGCTCTCCATGAAAGCCTTTTCTGGCATTTGAAGTCATTTTAGCACAAACCATGATTTTTTCCCCGAATCTTAACCAAGAAATCCCTTCCTGGCAGACTGCCCCAAAGGCAAACTACTCCCAACGGCCCCAGCGGCCCCCACTTGATGCAAAGGTAGTACAGAGTACAGGCCAACGTTTCCTTTTTCAAAACACCTGCTGGAGCTTTCATCACTGTTGATTCCCCTCCGATATAAGCATGAAGGAGTTCACTCAAAGATACAAGTGATGCTCTGGACATGCAAAATTTTCACTTTTTTCCACTCTGGAGATTGTTCCACCATCTGATGGTTCAACTGGGTCTGATCGAAAAAACCATTGTCTCCAACAGACTCTAAACTGTGGACACTGAGGTGGACTAAATAACACGCCTCTGTGTTACAGAGTTAAGATGTAAGGCAGTCATGAGATGCAGCAGTGCAAAACAAAATGTTAACAAACCAACAGTCCACCATTAGTGTTGTTGTTTCTGGAGCATGCTCATCACACAAAGCAACAACAGGCATGCAGGAAATGAGGAGATGACGCCATCATTTCTGAAATGCTCAGTTTTACACGTCCACACGAAGTAACCAGAACTCTGAAAAATCTGCACTGTCAGAGGGCTTTTTTGAAATTTCTGTTTTAGTGACCAGCCTCTGTTTGTGTGAACAAGAGGCCAAAACATCGAGGAAAATATTAGTTTTATTTAATATCTGTGTGTTGACAGTGTTTAAATCAAACTGGAAGAACACAAACCACAAATCCAGAGCCAAATTTTTGAGTTGGACCTCAGCTGTTACTTTTCCTTTTTATAATCAGCCTTCAGGATTTACACACTTTCACTGTCTTACAGATTTCACCTGACATTATCGCTGCCTGCAGAGCTGGTTGTTACTGGTTCTTTGTGCTTGAGTTTATCACTTTATGGTTTATTCAGTGTTTTTTATTTGGATCACTTTTCGCTCGAGGCTCGTCTCCTGAGAGTATGTATTAAAAACACAATTAATACATCCTTAGAAACACCATGGAGTTCACACACACACTGAATTATGTATTAAAATACATACACAGTATACACATACTCCTTTCATTTATGTATCTATACCGATGCACACAATAAAGACTGAGTTTACATTCTACCAGTTATATTCATATGAATTATGTTGTAGGCACATTATTGTATTGACTTCCATGTCCTCCTGAGATCCTCTGTCTTCATGAGGACATCACATTTTGGGTTTACTTGACCTGATACTTCATTCTACTTATCGTAGACCTGGACAACATTTTGTGCCGTCTAGTGGTTGCAAAAGCACAATACACTAATCCATGTAAAAACAAGATGGCAGCCATCTCGGCTAAGTCAGTCTCCACCTGATCCCAACACTTAAGTGGACAAGGTCCAAAACCTGACCAGATTTTATGGTTAAAACTTTTTTTATAATGATTAATAATGTTTATAGTTTTTTATGGCAACAAATTTGACCAATTTTAGCAAAAGTAACAAACTGATACCTGTAAATTAGGAAGAACTCATTTGAAGACATTGGCAGTTTATTATCGTCTCATTTGAGGACACTGAGACTTCATTATCGTTTTTTCTTATTCTTATTGGGTCCTACATTTGCAGGAACTTGTGGAGGATTCAGTGACTTGCGTAGTTTGCATACAGATCTTCAAATGTTGCTCCTCCCATCTTGTGACACTTCAGTGACAGTTCAGCTGGAACATGAGCAGACACAGTGACTGAAATAATAGTAATAATAATAAAAATAGGTCAAGAATAATCCGATGACATCACGCACATCACGAAAGATGACCAGCGATGATTGGTTGTGGATCAACGTGTAGTCTGTTATGCCTGTCTGTCCAAGTCACAGCACAATGTTATGACCCTACAATCACCTGATCTGACATAGTGACTGTCAGAGCAGGAAGAAATGTTGTGTAGTGTCAACCTGACATTATTCTGTATGTTTAGGAGCAAAGGTGCAGAAACAGGTGTCCAGGAGACATATTGTCTTCTGCTGGAGAACTTAACAATATCTTTGAGTTGTCATTTGTCCATGTCCCCGTCCACACACGTCACATAAGACTTGTACTAGTAACTGAGTAGTTCTACATTGTGGTAATACTACTTCAGTAAAATATCTGAGTACTTCTTTCACCACTGTTTCTATTTATTGTACTTATATTGACTTTGTTCTCATCTCTCACTGCCAACAGTTTCTCCTGAGTGCTGGCTGGCTTTTTGACCTTTTACTTCGAAAGGTGCAAACTAATGTTGTCTGACACGTTGTGTTCTTGTGGACATCAGCGTGTAGTGAATCTCTGTCAGTCAGGCTGTATGTTGTTGCATGTTTTCATTGTAGTGAACATGCATCCCAGTCGTAGAGGCCAGGACAGAGACAGTTTGACCCTTTTTATAAATCCCGAGGAGTGCAAACTGCTGACTCGTGCTAATCTGAAGATACAGGAGCAGAAATAACAATTGTCTCTGTGTTACAGCAGGAAAATGACAAAGCAGATTCAGTGCATGAGGACGGAGCGTAATAGGTTTCTCTTGTGTTACCGTCTCTTCCCCTCGGTTAGAAACACTGCAGGTCACAGGTAATTATTGTTTTCAGGAAATCGGGGTCTTGAGCTTTCTTCGGTGTTGCCTCCTCACAGTACTCCCGTACGCTGACAATAACAGAAGCACAGGAAAGGCGGCTGTGGCGCTTTGTTCTCACTCAATCATTTGTACACTCAACAGCTGTTAGAGGGGACGCTTAGCTCCAACAACTGAAAATGGCCCCTTCTAGGCGCTCTGTGTTTGGGTAAATTGAGATCTGATTGAGTGTGTGCTCCGATAGGTCAATTGATGGTCAACATTTCCCATTTACACATCTCTCTGGACAAAGTGTGTGTTTACGCCTCATCTTCCAGGACCACAGGCATCTTGTGGCTTCAGAAAATACTTTGTTGAGCCCCTTTCACACCTGCTAACATCTGGCTTTGTTGGCTGCATCTCATGAAAAGAGTTGACAACACTGATTTCTGTATTCCTCATTTTCTGTATCTAGCGTAGCATGTAGTCGTCGTCCTAGCACATTTGACACCCTGTGAGAGGCTTCTCCCGTGTCAGTGACAGCGGCCTTGAGAGTCCACTATTGTTCCACAGGTGTGCTTGTCGAATAGTCGAACATAATCAACAGCATTCAGACGCTTTATTTCAGCTACTTAAACAACCCTGGGTGTGTTGGTTGTTGATGTTCTGGGACGTCGTGTCAACTTCAGCCTGTTACATGCATTGTCTGTTTTCAAAATACACTTCTGTTTTCACAGGAAATGTACAGTTTGTATACAGTCTCCTTCAAAATAAAAGCACTATGTCAGTATACCATGAATTAACGTTTTTTACTTCAACAACAAATGGACGTGATTGGGTTTAGGCAACACAACAACAAGGTTTGGCTTTACAATCATACAGGAAGTGAACACTGGCCTCCCAAGTGAATGTCGGTGGTGGCTGGACCCATCAACCACCTGCCCACCCACCCTACTCGGACTTCCGCCGCCTTAACTTCTTTGTGGTCCTGCCACGTTTCCCCCTGACATCGCCGGGTTGGCTGTATATCATGCCAACATGGCTTTTTCATCAATGTCTGATGCCAGAAGTCACTGACCAGGTGCCGATTTTCAACGACTTCACAGTGAGACCGGGTTGAACATTACTAACTATTATGTGTTGCAATGTTGGAACGACTACTGCCTTCATTATGTGGAGAGCGTGGAAATAAGACATCAGAATGGGTGCCACCACCTTAGTGACAGCAAACCAATATCTAGAGGCTTCGGTTTGGTTGATTAATAGCATGTTTTAATGTTTGGTTTTGTTATTGGCAGATCTTGTCTTTGATTATAGTCAGTGGCTGTGCAGCCTCCACCAGTCACGAGGGGACGTACATCCCTGACCGGAGCTGAGGAGGAGAGGGTTGTGTTGGATGATCAGTGGGTTCCAAGCAGCTCTCTTCTGCTGTGTGACCGTCTCACTGTGTTTTTCTGCATGTTAACATGTATTTATATGAATCCTGTGGTTGGACTGAGGTCCATGACCAAGTGCATGTCACCACTTCCTGTTTCAAATTGAAAGCTCCTTAGCATTTCATGCACCATCCAGCCGTACTGGTTTGGGCTTCGTCTCGTTTAATGTTAAAATGACAGATATAAAATCCTGATGTCTCTGGAATATTAAAAAGTGTTCTGATATTAAACTCAATGTAACTTTGCAGCAGTGATTCTCAGCATACGGACGTCCAGGGCTCCATTTTCCTGAGACAGGTCTCAGACGCAAAGGGGCGTGATCAGAATATCTTTGCAATTTAGGTGACCAGCGGCCATTTTAAATCATTAATGAAGGGTTCCAGCTGTGCGTCTGCTCGCACTTCGGTCCTGAGCAGAAGGAAACAGTATTGAACATGATCCACTAAAGACATGGAGGGCGTCTCTGCCTCTGTCATCTGCAGGTATCACTGGGATTTTATGTATTTTCATAATTTTTTTATTACCTCTTGA
The DNA here is from genome assembly GCA_019142605.1 of Cephalopholis sonnerati. Classification (NCBI taxonomy): domain Eukaryota; kingdom Metazoa; phylum Chordata; class Actinopteri; order Perciformes; family Serranidae; genus Cephalopholis; species Cephalopholis sonnerati. The sequence goes on from JAGQAX010000002.1 coordinate 1,449,208, forward strand.
CATGGTGTGCTCTGACAGAATCCTGCACCCAGAGCTTCATTCCTCACTCTCCAGCAGCAGCTCGCAGCCTGTATTTATTACGAGTCAGATCAGGTCTCATATTAACGGGTCAAGTCGGGCCCTGAATTGATTTCAGAGTAATTGCAGGTAACAGATTGGTGCCTGTTGAGCTTTGTGGTTTTGAGGACTCTGGACTCTGCTCTGGAGATTAAAAAAAATAGATTATTAGACCAGAAACAGATGGTTATGGATACGCCTCCATGCTCATGAGGACAACTGCAAATATCTACAAATATGACAGAAAATGCTCTCTGACATGACAGAAAATACTTTGCCTCTCCAGAGGGACCAGAGTTTGGACTTTTGCTTATGATAAACCTGTTGGTAAAGGTTCGATGGAGCTTAGGACTCATCTTGAGACCAGCAGCGTGATTTTACTTTGAAATGTTTCCAGTCTGATGTTAAACACAGAATATTTCTTACAGTTAGATCCTGGCCGATCCGGTCTCCGTGTCTGGAGATTTAAATAATTAATGAAGTTAATGCTGATGTGCCATCCATGCATAAATCCCCTCTCTCAAATGACTCTGGATGAAACCCACGTATCATTGCTGCTGCTGCGAGCGGACTTCAGGGACCAGATGCAGAAACCATGCGTACGCCTTTCCAACACACTAACTGTTATCTCCACAGCCCCGTTCAGACCAGAGATTCACGATGAGATGAGTTGAGACAGTCAGCTACTTGCAATGCACAGTTCGGCAACATTGTAAAAAGCTGCTGGTTGACAGGAAGTGACCTCACCATGAGACGGCGTATCATCTCTAGTCAACAACTCTCTGTGCTTCCGTTCTGATTTGCAGCTTTTCAGACTTATTTTGTGGCTGAATATAATTTGTAGCTTCTTCAAATCTGAATGAGGATAGTGATAGTGAGATACTGGCTACAGTGATGAAACCAAACCAGCATCAGATGGACTGTATTCATAATCAATACGCCACAATAATATCAATAACCAGCACCAATTCATCAGTCAGTGAGAATGTGTGTGTGTGGGCGGGGCATAAGCACATAAAGCCAGCAGCAGCAGCGACCCACCGTCCGACATCGGCACACCGTGAGGACGGAAACAGAGGGCTCCGTCACTTTTCCTGACACTTTTCTCTGTGACGTTCTAAAACGGTTTCATCTTGTCACCAATCTTTGATCTGAACTGGTGTGATGACCCCTCCCACTCTGCCTGTCTGTTGTCTTACTCTGCTGTTTGTGTCTGCAGATACGGGGAGGTGGCTGGTAGGTGGAGCTGGGAGGGTGGTCTGATTATACCTGCCTATCTGGGCGGGGCTCCCAGAAGGCATAAAGGCACTGCCTCTCTTCTCAGTCAGTCTCTCTCAGCCCGGCCTGCTGCATGCTCATGTATTCAGGCTCGTTTAGAGCAGAAGTTCATCATGAATCAGCCAAATATAAGGACTCTCCTTTTATTGCAGACAAACTGTGGACTTACACAAGTCTTTAGTGCTGGGATGCAGCCCAGGGTGAATTCTCCTCCGTCTGACCTCCACACACAGCCAGTTTGATTAGTCATGCCTGTCTGCTCAAGGCCAACCGGGCGATGACTCATTAATAACTTCTCTGCTTAGTTTGCTGTGGAGTGATCAAAAAGTTATACTTCACTCTGAAGTGAAGCGTAAATAAAGACGTGTTCGGGAGGAATTCATGTGAGACAAACATGTTTTGTGTCTCACTGTTGCCCAGACGTACGCACACACACTTTACATTGATCGGTTTAATTACATTGGGTCTGAGTGGAGGTCTGCACGAGCCCACAGAATGTGATGTTTAATCATGTTTTACAGCCCCAAACAGAAGTAAGGGGACATTTTCTGCAGTCGACCTCTGAAACTTTTCATGTTGTAATGTTGTTAAAGGGGCCCCGGGGTCTCCAGGGCCCCAAACAGAATTATTGTATTATTACATTGCCACTCTTTCTGACCGCGGCTGCTTGTGAACTGATGGATCATCGTGCTACTGTCCGGTGTCTCCTCACTGTCTGTTCAGATCAGGACCGACTGTGCTCAGATTGTCTTTTTTAAGACTGAATTTATGCATGTTGTGTTTTCGACAGGTCCGTTTCGGATCAGGTCCAAAGACCTTTAGTTCAGGAAGGACTGTTGCCTCACCTCTGTCTCTCTGTGTGTCTCTCACACTCACAAATATAGTTTATTCTGACCTTCCTTAGTCCACCCAGGCATCATTATTTGAGGGACCTTATATTTACCATCCACAGCATCAGTAATTGAAACTGAGTTGTTGGATTCTTCAGTTTGCAGATGTTGCTCTCTGGCAGTAAAGGACTGATGGGCGGGGCCACACAGTGATGGGCAACATTAGACTTTAGATAAAATCACCCATTCTTAAGAACTGGGACAAATTATGTTCTGTCGAAAAAAAACAAAAACGACTTGAAATGAAAACGTATCAACACACTAATTCTGTGTCTGGGAAGAAACTTTTTTAAAGGAATATTTGTATTAAATAAATACAAATAACATATAAATAAATATATTTTGATCTGTTTTAATTTTATAAACTTGCACTGCACCAGGAAACAGTCTTGTTTCAGACAAGAATTCTTAGCCTTCAACTATTAAGACGTGTTAAAAGCCTTCAAAAAAATAAAATTAACAGTACGTACCGAAAACATCGGTGTCAGATTATACTGCTGTAATCATCTCTTTTTAAACATATTTTTTGTGAAATTGTTGGCCCTTAAAAGATGTGACGCAGATTTTTGCGAACTCCATTAGATTTCTACAAAAACATCATTTAATCGAGTATAAAAGGGGTTAACTACATCACAAGCTGTCATTCCAATACCAATACTATCATATTATGTAGTTCGCCAGAAAAAGATTTAGTATGTCCCAAAACATAGTATGTCAAATGCAGTATGCCAAAAATACCAGGATGTTCTATTACATCTGGGCTGATTTTGCAGGATGTAAGCCAGCATGCTTTACTGGCTGTTCTGACCCACAAACCTCTGCGCAGCGGATGATACGCCACCTCGGCTGAGCCACAGACAACAGCTGATTTACAGCTGTCAGAAGTCGCAATGATAAATCAAGTGACTGGTGACCAGTCGAACAGTAATACTAGGACTTAAGATAAGATAGAGTTTATTGTCCTGAAGGAAATTCGTCCTGGGTACATGCGGCACCTGCCGTTTAAAGATACAAATAAGTCATACATACAGTTCCTCCATCTATACAGTCTATACACAGAGCTGTCGCTATTCACAATCCCACGCACAGAGAAGCTACAGTTTACAGACTACAGTTATTACTGAATGCAAACAGCTGTCAGGTTGACCTCAGCAGAGCTCTCTGGGTTGACCTCCATCTCTGGTGAGCTCGGACATTGGCTTTTTTTCCAAGGTAATCGATACTTGAATGAGAGGGTCAAAGTTCAGAGTGTAACATTATGAAGAAGTAGCGTGTCCCAGTTGTGTGCATACTCAACAGTACATACTTTTTAAGGGCAGCTGCAGGACCTACTAAAAGTTAAAAGAAAAAGTATGCAATTTGAAACACACCCGAGGACTCCTGTCTCACTTCCTGGTTTCCAAAAAGGTGAATGGTGCTCAAGTTCTGGTCAACTCTGTATTTTATGATAAAGTCAATAAATAATAATCCTGTCAGGTGTGTCTCAACCATAACAGGTCACATCTGTAGCTCGTCTACATCCAAACTAAATAAGAATTATGGTTTAACAATGAGCAGCTTTGAAATATAAAATGGCTCCTCGCTTAGACTGCTGTGAAATTAATAAAGATATAATTTTTTTGTCAACTCCGTCAGATCTTACCTCTGACATCCATCATGTTTGATATTCAAGAAAAAAATTAAATCACTGGGAGGTTGGTCTGTTACAAGGTTTAAGAGTCAAGACTTTGATCTTTTTTAAATATATATTTCCAGTCTAATTGAAGAGTGAAATAAAATAAGGTTTTGTCCCAATTCTCAAGCTTGAGTGATATTTTATTGAAAGAGTTGCTGATGCAGATCGTGCCGATACTTTACACCAACCTGCAGGTTGCCAAAGCTTCACATGGGGCTGAGAGGCCTTCTTGATTTTATGGGATGTGAGAAAACTTTCTAAAAATATACAGTAGACCTATATCTCAGCATCTCATTCATTTAAGTAGTGCAAACTAAATAAAATTGTTAATTGTGTAGTTAAAAGTGTAGATTATTATTTAAGACATAAACTTACAAAAGAATCTCACAGGATAAGGACACAGGGAAAAACATGAACAGCAGCTTTATTCACAGAGCCTTCATTCACTGCTCAACAGAAAGTACACAATCAAAGAGCTGATAGCACAATGGCCGAGAGTCAGGCACCAGAAAACACTGACTTTGTCAAAAAAAGAAGCCTTTTAAGTATATGCCATTGGTAACATAAGAAAAATTACATGTTAGAGTAAAGAAATTGTCTTTATTAGAAAACTCGTCTCTGAAATTTTCACAGGAAATAATCAAATCACCAACATAATCACTAGTTTGACACAAACTTCCTGCAGTGATGTGTTCAATATTTGTCTCATCAGTTGTTCTGTACAGTTATTGTTATGTGCTGAATATAAGAAAGGGTCCCTGAAGGTTACAGTCTGGAAGCACTGCTTTACACCAATATGTACTTCCTCTACAGGAAATACTGTCTCTTAAAACAGGAAGTATAAACAGGCCGTCTTTCTTCTCAGTCATGTCACTGCTGACTGCACTTTAAAGTGAAGTTTCATGAGATACCAACACACAGCACACAGTGTCAGTTTGGTTGTTCAGTAAAATGGTAAAAAAAAAGTCAGAAAAGGACCCATACAGTATCATGAGACAATGAGACATGCGTGGATGATTTCATTAAAACATTTAGTAAATATATTGAGGTGATATTGTGGAGACGTTCTTATTAATTTGACTGCTGTGATTAAATAAAGTTAAATACGATGTTGGACGTAATTAGAAGGTGTCTGGTTATCAGAGGACGAGGTTATTGTGTGTCTCCTGTGAGTTGTTGTCTGTGTTGTTAATCAGGTGAGAATCTGCCATGTCTGTAATCTGTGAAGTAAACACTTCACTGCAAATTACCTTCCCTTCATATTTCAACAACACAGAGGTCACCTGATGATATCATAACCTCAGCAATGATTGGCCGCTTGTTTTTTCTGCCCTTCCTCCTCTGGGTAAAGAATCACTGAAGCAGCAGTGGAAAATATTCAGAGCAACTTTTTGCAGCATTTTTGGGGTTCAGGAGGCTGAGAGAGAGCGAGAGAGAGTGAGAGAGAGCGAGAGAGAGAGAGAGAGAGAGAGAGAGCGCTCAAATCCAACTGTGCAAGAAAAATCTTCAGCTGTCAACAGACTCACGTCTTTGAGCCACTGCTACATACTGTGCTGTCACATGTTCATCACATTTAGAGGAACTTCTTCAACAGCTTCATGAAACAGGCCAGGAGGTCATTAAATAATGTGACCAGGTTCAGCACAGTACAGTCCCAGCTGGACTTTGGGTTAAGTGCGGTACCTGCAGCCCAGTCAGGTTGCACAGGTAGTCCAGCTCCTCCAGGATGGCACATCCATACATGTGGTCGCAGGAAGGTTTGCTGTGTCTCCCAGCACAGTCTCAAGAGCATGGAGAAGACACCAGGAGAGCTGGACAGGGCCCGTAGAAGGGCATCAACCCAGCAGCAGGACCGCTATCTGCTCCTTTGTGTGAGGAGCACTGAGCCCTACACAGTGACCTCCAGCAGGCTACTGGTGTGCATGTTTCTGACCACACTGTCAGAAACAGACTCCATGAGGGTGGCATGAGGGCCCCACGTCCTCTAGTGGGACCTGTGCTCACAGCCCAGCACCGTGCAGCTCCATCATTCACCAGAGAACACCAGAACTGGCAGGTCCACCATCAGAGCCTCGATCTCTTCACAGATGAGAGCAGGTTCACACTGAGCACATGTGACAGGCGTCAAAGAGTCTGGAGACACCGTGGTGAACGTTATGCTGCCTGTGACATCATCCAGCATGACTGGTTTGGTGGTGGGTCAGTGATGGTCTGGGGAGGCAGATTCTTGGAGGGTCACACAGACCTCCATGTCAGAGCCAACAGAACCCTGACTGCTGTTAGGTACCAGGATGAAACCCTCAGAGCGACTGTCAGACCTTACGCTGGTGCAGAGGGCCCTGGGTTCCTCCTGGTGCAGCGGGCCCTGGGTTCCTCCTGGTGCAGCGGGCCCTGGGTTCCTCCTGGTGCAGAGGGCCCTGGGTTCCTCCTGCTGCAGAGGGCCCTGGGTTCCTCCTGGTGCAGAGGGCCCTGGGTTCCTCCTGGTGCAGAGGGCCCTGGGTTCCTCCTGGTGCAGAGGGCCCTGGGTTCCTCCTGGTGCAGCGGGCCCTGGGTTCCTCCTGGTGCAGAGGGCCCTGGGTTCCTCCTGCTGCAGAGGGCCCTGGGTTCCTCCTGGTGCAGGACAATTCCTGGTCTCAAGTATCCAGAGTGTGTAGGCAGTTCCTGGATGATGAAGGCATTGGTGCCATTGACTGGCCCTCTCGTTCCTCTGACCTAAATCCAACTGAAGACCTATGGGACGTTATGTATCAGTGCATCTGACGCCACCAAGTACCACCACAGACTGTCCAGGAGCTCACTGATGCCCTGATCCAGGTCTGGGTGTTGATCCCCCAGGACACTGACTCATCAGGAGCATGCCCGGACATTGTCAGGAGTTCATACAGGCAGGCGGAGGCCGTACACACGACTGAGTCACAGTGAGTTGGATCAGTTTGTGATTTCAATTTTTTACTTTGATTTTTGGTGTAATTTTGAATCCAGCCCTCAGTGGGGTGATGATTTTGGTTTCCACTGACCGTTGTTACGTTAGTACATTTGTTCTCTACAAATCCAATGTACATCAGCAAAGTTTTCACACTTGAATAATTCGTTCATCAACATCTGATGTGTGATTTAAGAGTTCCCTTTATTTTTTTGAGCAGTGTAGTTGACCCTGGTCTGCGACCTTTAACAAGGAAAAACAGCTGGATAACAGCTACGAAAAGGAAAAAATGGACACCGGGATCTGATATTTACAGTACACATTTCATTTCAGGGAAGTAACACCAGCCAACAAATGAAACATAATAAACAGATAACAGTGCCATGGTTAGCTAGCTAACATTGCCAGAAAGCTGTCCAACATTAATTTACATAACGACTCACTTTAATCTCGCTTAACATTTGTGAGATCAGAGACTGCACTGGCTTGGTTGTGCATGTCAGGCTCATAATCGGCTTTGAAGCCAAGTAATTGTTAAACATACGAGGAATCTGACTCCAGTTTTTGTTGCTCTCAGTGTACAAACACAGAAATAAGGACAACAAGCAGAGAGCGCAACTCCGAGGCTGCTCTGCGGCGCCATCTGGGGTCTCATTGTCATCACTTGGTTTTACACATACAGTATGGGGAAAATGGAAGCTGTGAAAAAGACAAAAGCTCTGCATCTCCATATAACGTCTGTACGGCTGATTCACATGAACGGTTCAAATCAATATCTCTACATCAACACATGGAGATGATTCATCTTTATCTGGTGCAGTTACAGCTCTTATCACCCCTTTGCTTCTTGATGTTTTTATCTCCAGGAGATAAAGGAGGGGAAAAAAAGGAGCTACGTGTTCTCATTGAGTAAACAGAATAAAAACTGAATATCATAACCTTAGAACTACAAGTTTCCATCTGACATTTTGGGCAGAAATGCCGCTGGGCACGCCGTGCGAGAGGAGATTCACAAACATGTTCATTCAGGTGGGTTAAACTTGGCTGTAAAGTGTTGGACGTATTCGTCGGCTGTGAGGTTTTAAACTTTAAAGCCTATCTCAAAATGAACTTATTGATCTGAGCTGATGGTTTTAAATAAAAGTGACTGATGCTGCTGAAAGAAAACAACTGCTCTCAGATCCATATTATCTATTTGTTCTTTTTATTTGTAAAGGGACTGTGTAGAACATTAAAATAAATGTTACATCTGATAGACTCCACCAGAGCTAGCTTCAAGCTCATTTTCATCTGCAGCTCACAACTAAAACATCCAGACAACGAAAGAACAACACTGAACAAACGAGACAGCAAGACAAGACACGTAATACAAAGTACACAGAACACTACATCACACACACACACACACACACACACACACACACACCATAACATAATTAGCAGTCTTGTCCTCCACAGTCTCTGTTAGCCTTGGTGGGGCCTTTATGGAGCTAATTGCTTCAGCTGCAAAGGTGGCGGACCCTGCCCCCCTCCAGTGGTAACCAACTGTCAGGCTAAATGACCTGTGGGCAACACACACATACACACACAGACAAACATCGATCACCATTTCGAGTGTAAAGTATTCACTAGGCTTGCCGTGTTGGTCGGTGTTACTGGTGTTACACACTGTTCAGGCAAACACAATAACATTACTCACACACTCCCAACTGTTGTTTTTTCGGCAATACTTAGACAGTTTATAATTGTAGCGTCTGTGTGTGCTCTGTGCAGCAGCAGCAGGGTCACAGTTCAATAATTAGCCCAGACGTGATCAGAGGATTCTGTGTCAAAAGCAAAAGTGCCCATTTGACAGTATTTCACATTTAAACTCGGTGCTAACAAGGCACCTGATAACATTAATGAGGAAAACTGTGTTGGTTACATGGCTAAGAAGTTGGAGGTTTGCAGCCTGTCGCCTGCAGCGCTTCCTCTAACAGCTCACTGTGGCTGCTTCATACTGTTCCTTTGCTCCCTGCAGTATTTCAGACTGCTCTGCCGCCAGCTGAGGCTGAAATGACTGCTCTTGTTTTGTAGATGCATTTTTGATGGTTGATGGTGGCAACACTGATAGTACTGACAAACATGTTGCATTTCTTCGGACTACTTTATTGTAAAAGTCACGTCGTGTTTCACTAGTTAAAGCTACAGTGTGAAAGATTCAGGAGGATATATTGTCAGAAATGGAATATAATATAACCACTATGTTTTCTTTAGTGTATAATCACCTAAAAATAAGAATTGTTGTAGTTTTGTTACCTTAGAATGAGCCGTTTATGTCTACACAGGGAGCAGGTCCTCGTCTACAGAGATTGCCTCGCTGCACTGCCATGTTTCTACAGTAGCCCAGAACAGACAAACCAAACACTGACTCCAGATAGGGACATTCATGTCTTTGCATTTTTGTATCAGCCACCATAGTTTAGAAAGAATTCAGACTTTAATTAAGTTATTTTTCTGCTTCTGAACAGTGACATCCATAAGTCAAAGTTTACAGTGGACCTGGATACAAATGAGGTATTTGTGGTGCAAAAGTTTTTAAGAGCATATACAAAGAGATTTTGACCCTATCAATTGATGGTCAGTGAGTGTGTGCTTGTAAATCAGCCCTTAAACCTTCTCAAACTCTGCTGGAGAAATGACAGTTTGAAACTGTGTAGAAATTTACAGACGTAGAAAAAAATATGTCTGAATTCAACTTTTAAACAACCTGTCACCTTGACTCCAATGTCTGATACATGAATTAGTCTCAGTGGATCAGTTTAAACTTTATCTTAGTTCTTTAAAAAAATCATTTTGACTTAAACTGAAAGATAAACACGACTTAAATGTGACAAAAACTAATAAACATTTTCATCTAAAAACTGGGGAGAGAGTTACCCCCTTAAGCAAAGGATTTCAAGTATCTTTGGGTCTTGTTCACGAGTGAGGGTAAAATGGAGCGTGAGATGGATCGGCGGTTTGGTGCACCGTCTGCAGTGATGCGGGTGATGTGCTGGCGTAGCTTTCGTTTTACTGGTCCATCTATGTCCCAACCCTCACATATGGTCATGAGCTCTAGGTAGTGACTGAAAGAATATGATAGCAGATCCAAGTGGCTGAAATGAGTTTCCTCTGTAGGGTGTCTGGGCTCAGCCTTAGAGATAGGGGGAGGAGTCAGACATCTGGAGGGAGCTCGGAGTAGAGCCGCTGCTCCTTCATGTTGAGGTGGTTCAACATCTGATCAGGATCCTCCTGGTCCAGCTGGTAGGAGGCCCCGGGGCAGACCCAGAACACACTGGAGGGATTATAGATCTCATCTGGTCTGGGAACACCTCGGGGTCCTCCAGGAGGAGCTGGGGAGTGCTGATGAGGAGAGGGACGTCTGGGGTGCTTTGCTTGGCCTGCTGCCCCCGCGACCCGGCCCCAGATAAGCTGGTTGAAAATGGATGGATTTAAAAACTAAGACTAAATCTAAAATATCTGCCAAAATTACCACTGGCTCACCATGTTCAAGTGATCTGGGATCAGATAAACAACAGCTACAATAACACAACTGGCTTGCCACTTTTTCCAGTCAGTAGGAGGAACACCGGCTAATTTCCATTTTGGCTGCCATCACAGGAGACAGACCCAGTGAGAGGCTTTTTCCACAGACTGCTCACTGATGTGCTAACACTGCAGCAAGTGTAAAGTAAAAGATTCAGTCGTGAATATCAGAAGGCACACACACAAAATGAAGATTACATATCTGTCTTGGAGCGACAGATGAACTTACATCTTTTCAACATCAGCTCAGAATAAACTGATTTCATTCATCTAGAATTCTTTATGGACACATTAGCACTGAGCTTTGAGCTCCAATACCTCTGCCCACGACGCATACAGTGACTCTGTACATGCACACACTACCCGCAAACAAGTGCACACATGAAAATGCCTACATGCACAAACACAGTGACACACACACACACACACACACACACACACACACACACACACACACACACACCAGTACACACAGTAGCAGTTGCCCCCGGCTCTCCACGCTCACTTGCTGGAAACCAAACTTGCGGTTTCTGCCAAAAGAATACTTTGGACAAAACGAACGAGTAAACAACTCTAATTCCCTGAAACAGAGGGGAAAGGTCGTCAAGCTGGCCGGCGAGGCGAGGCTGAGTTCCCGGCATTAAGGAAACACTATTCTCCATAAAAAACACACACCAGTGGATTAGCTGGCAGATTGGTCGCAATGTCAGCTGTAGATGATGATGATGATGCTGCAGGAAGCCTCCTGTCGGCTGTAAAAGATTCACGTTTAAATAGGCCTCAGAGTTTGACATCATCTCTTCAGCTGTCAGGATAGACATATAGCCATGTACATGAGTCCACTTTTCCACAAAATAATCAACATTCTTTGCAGTTGCTGGAGGCTGTCTGGCTCCCTGTTTGTGATCTCATCCTTTCTCATCATATTTTGATGCTCGGGTAGAGGTCCCCTAGCAGTCAGACAGGAGTCAGGTTAATTTCCAGGGCTGGTACCTGCGGTTATTCCACAGGCTAGTTAATAACATGTGGGGCAGGAAATCCAAAGTGTGGGATCATTTTGAGAAGGTGAAGGACCAACCCAAGGTGATATGTAAACTCATCTTCATTGGTCCACTACAAACATGACGTATCATGTGAAACATGGAAGTAGCTACATGCCCATTAGCCCACAGCGTCATTAACAGGCGGCTCGCTCAGTGTGTGACGTGCACTTGGAGATAAAATATAGGCCTATATTAATGAAGGTTCATTAGTACGGTTTGTATTTCTCTGTAATGTAGCACAGTGTTAACAATGTTACTGAGACTATTCTTTCTCACACCTTCAACTCAAACCACCAAAATATATCATTTCATCATTACATTCATATCACAAACATGAGGGACACTAGTCCACTGATGGACCCTGATGAGGACTGTTGGTCCACTAGGAAAAATCTTAGTCAGGGGGGCAGCCTGAGTAGCTTCAGTATAGACATTAGATTGTCAGTCTGAATGTCTGTGGGTTAGAGAACAACAAGCTGTCAAACAATGTCAAACTGTTGCTTTAAGTTGGAGTGGGTTAGGGTCAACTATTCCATGACACCATCACTTTATTGGACCAAAAAAATCAAGACAGAGGCAAATATTTCCCCCAAAACAGAGAAAACTCAAGTCACTGTCAACAGAAAAAAAAATCACGACAGTACAAAACAAGTCAGACTACAGTTTGGTCAAATTTTGCCCCAAGTCGATGCTCTCAGAGAAGATTTAGGATATAGTGAAGCTCATGCTAATTTTAATGATCAAGACAGTCCCATGTTCCTGTTGTTTCTTTGTAGAATCTGTAATATTTTAGTACTAAACCAAAGTTTTAACTTGATGTAAATTATCTATTTTGTGCCCTATAAACAACATAAAAGCAAATGGTTTAAACAGAGAAATTTCAACAGACAGGAGCTTTTAAAACTCAAAAAACTCTTCCATAATATGACAGGTTTTTTCTGCTGAAGGTGGAAATCAGCAGCTTCTCAGAGTGGGAGGGAGGAAAAAAAGAGTAAAGTAAACCCAAGTGAAGAACAAACATGTTCCACAAAATGGAGGGCAGAAAATGTCAAGCTGGTTAGTGATGCTGCTTTCCCTCTGCAAGTATAAAAGTGGAGTCTGCAAAAACACATAAAATCCCTGCACAGAGTTGAGCCTGCAGTTTGGTCACACTGCCGTCTGGCTGAAAACAGATGACGCCCCCGACTGTGTGCATAGATTAATAAAAGACGTCCTAATTTAATCTCTTTTTAAACAACTTGTTTTATTCAGTTTGTTTTTTTAAATGGCTAATTAGAACAAATGGGCATTTATTTACTTTCTATAATCAAATCTAAACCCATCACACCAACAGCTCTCGTATTAGACACTTTTATAGGCAACAGACTGAGTTCCACAAGGGAGGGATTAAACTCGTTCCCGTTTTCAGAGCCTAGGGATCTGGACTGGGTGGATTTTGCAGTGATGGCATTCACAGAAATGAGCTTTGTGCACATTTTAAGATGCAAACCTGACCAATGGAGAGACAGAGCAAACTTCTATAGGCTAGAAAAAGACAACATTAATAACTTTACGAAACACAGGGAAGGATGACGGACCTACACAGCTGTATGTTTGTCTCCAGCAGGAAACGGTTGATTAATTAACAGGTAATTGATTGTTTAACCCACATTGAGGGGAGATTTTGCCAGTTTTCAACCACCATAGATCAAACAGTAAAACTAAGCAGTACAGACTTGAAGATGTTGCCCATTTCTCGCAGAATCATATCTTAGCTCACTCTTTAACTGTTAATTGAGATTGTTTGTTAGCACCCAGCCGCCATGTTGTTTGCTTTGTCAGAACAGCCAAGCTCCTGTTGTGGGTAAATCCCAATACCTTTTGTCGCATCCACGTTTGATGTTGTGATGTATCAGATCAGTCCCATCAGCTGAAGCGTCCAATCACTAACTGATACTTAATAAGAAAGTGTGTTGGTCAGTAAAAGACTTAGGTGAAGGCTGCTCTCATGCATTTTCACTCATCGCTCCTCAGAGATCCCTCCTCACTTCTCTTCGACTCCTCTGAGTGTATTTAAGAAACTGGGACGTCCCTCAAGATGGTGGGTCTTAGTTAATTTCTAGGTCAAGGTATTGAGGATGGAGGACAGAGAGGTTGATGAGGGATGAACCCTATGACACCCACCAGGGGGAGCATTTATTGGTCTGGTGCAGCATAGTGTATTCTGGTAGTTGTAGGTTTTCTACCTCCTGAACAAAAACAAATGCTGCAGCTCTTTTTCTCAGTTTCTTAACAACAATTTCAAAAGTATTTGCATTTTTTTACTATACAGACATCCCAGTTTTAGTAAAAGACCATCTTTCAAGCAATAAATACTTCTTTAATGATCAGAACTGAAAAAATTATAGCTTCCTACTCAAATTTAAGCTGCCGCTTCCCCCCAGATAAATTTCTCTCGTGCTTGTACTTGCTACATAGTGAGGACAAAAAAACAAACAAATGTATTTTAGCAACAGAGTGAGGACATTTTTGGAAAATAAGGACATTTTGACGTGTTAGAGAGTCTCAAACTCAGTTTTAAGATTCAGGTTAGAATTAGGGTAGGTTTAGAGTGGGGTCTGGGTATTTAGCACAAGACTTCAGTCAAAAGCCTCATCTCAATGAATCACTCAGTGTCTTTTACCAACCTGGTGTGGCTCCACATTTTGACAAATAGGGGCCTGTCTCGATTAGACACCTGGTCTGGTTGCCAAGCAGTTCATTTTTATAGAGGTTTCTTGGATGTATGAAACCAGGTCAATGGCTGCCCACCTGACCTAACATCAGTTAGCTGTTTAGATTGTGCAAATAAATATGAATACTTCAGCTTTTGGTACACTTTGTTAGCTCAGTTAGATTTTCCACAGTTTAATTCTTCAGTCCATTTTACTGAAACAATGAGCACCAAAGAATAATTCATTCAGATTTACCAGCCTGGTTAGAGACGAAAAAAAATGTGGTGACTCCCTACATTAGCTCTGAAGCAGTCAGAGAGTCCAATTATGTGTCCATTCCTCAATTACCCTGCAGGTTATTCATATTCCTTTAGTCTGTCAGGGTCCTCAGACCAAAAGAATCAAAAGGGTTTTTCAAAACTTGATCCAATTTATGAGTAATGTTTTAACAGGATAAAGTAGCGGTGTGTCAACATGCCATGCATAGTAACTCTAACTTTAATGAAATAGATATTCATACAGGTTTAAATAAAGAGTTTGATTGTATTTCCCATATTTGCTGAGTAACAGTTTTGTGTGAAAGGAATTTAAGGCCTGTCCTAAATAGAAACCAGTCAGTTCAGTGATTTAAGCAAACCATAGCCCACGCTATTAATTGACATTTTACAGTAGGTTGGGTGAAGGGCCAGGGAATGCATCATGTTAGTGAGGGTCCTCACAAAGATAAAAAAAAATACAAGAATTTGTGTCTTTGTGTGTGAGGAAGAGAGAAATACTACGGCATACTACACTGCTCTACCACTAATTATAACTTTCTCAGCACCATAACAGTAGCTGTTGTAGAGGAGCCCATGTATTAGTGATTGTCGGTATGGGCAGAATTTCCTAAGACTCAGTTTTCCCTCAGAGGCACCGCACAGAGAACGCTCTCCTCTGAGTGACAAATGACTTCATGCTGAAGTCCAGTTGTAGCAAAACCTCTATCTTAGTTCTTGTGGATATAAGCACTGCTTTTGATATAGTAGATTGTAACATTTCATCAAATCATCCAAAGAAGTGGGTTGAAATATTTGCTCCTCTGATTTGTGGAGTTCCTCACGGATTAATCCTGGGGTCTGTCTCCTGTTAGGGCCGTCATCTGTCAGTTTGGCTGTGCCTCATGTTTTGCCATGCATATAATGCCCAACTCTACAAATCTGTCAAACCTGGTGAACCTTCAACTCTTATCATTTTATGTAATTGTCTAGTGCCTGGATGTCTCCCAGTTTTCAGCAGTTAAATCAAAACAAAGCTTTAGTTCTGGTATTCGTACTCACCTTTTCAGACCTGCTTATAATGTGTGATTAATGTTGTGTGTTATTTATTTTTAGTGTGTTTTTTATGATCATTTAACTTATGTAAAGTGTCTCTAAAGACCCTGAAAAGCACTCAGCAAATTAAATGTATGATTATTTATTAAAAAAGACCTTTGAATTATTACAGCAGCACTTAGTTTTTCTCTCAGGGCTGCTGGTTAAGTATGTTAAATATAAATATCATTTGAAACAGATTTATTCTTAAAGGCATTGTTTTGATGTGTCCTTGTTTTTCAACAGTTTCTGCAGTTTACTCACTCAGAGAGCAGACAGTCTGTGAGGCTGCTCCTCATAACAAACGAGGTAGGCACGGATTATAACACTTCAATCAAACTTCAGCAAATATGGCTTCTGCTCTTTCTGAAACATCTAATGTGTCGAAGAGTCAGGATTCAATCATTTGGTGATTTCCACATTTTTATTTTTCTACTTTTCTTGTGTCTCTGCGGTGGTGGTAGCCGCGGCTGGAGGCATCATGTTTTTGGTTTGTCCATCCATCTGTACGTACCTATGTCTCCCATTCTCTTGAAGGCGATATCACAGGAATGCCATGAGGGAGTTTCTTCAGATTTAGCACAAACATTCACTTGGACTCAGCAATTAAGTGACAGGAACTTCATATTTAAAGGCCAAAGTCACTGTGACCTTGAATCTGTGTCATTCTTTTAAACACATTGCCTTAAGAACGCTTTGAGGGAATTTCCTCAAATTTGACTTTAATGTCCACTTGGACTCAGAAATAAACTAATTGGAATTAGGTGTTTAAAGATCAAGGTCACTGTGACCTTGCATCTGTCTCATTATTTCAAATGTATTATCTTCAGAATGCCTTGATGGAATTTTTTTTCTAATTTGACAAATTTTAAGTCCAGGTGGACGTAACAATGAACTGATTAGATTTTGGTGGTGACCTTGCATCTGTCTTATTTTCATGAATGCCCTTTCTCAAAAAAAAAAAAAAAAACACTGAAATTTGGCACGAACGTCCACTTGAACTAAACAATAAACTGATTAGATTTTGGTGGTCAAAGGTCAAGGTAACTGTGACCTTGTGTCAGTCTTTTTCTTGTCATTGTGACATCTCAAGGACACCTTAAGGAAATTTTCTTAAATTTGGCACAAATGTTCACTTCACAAAGATGAACTGACTGAAATTTTGTGGTCAAAGGTCAAGGTCACTGTGATCTTCTGTGAACTTCACATAAATGTCTAACAGGATAAAAAAAAATGAAGTGATGACATTTTATATCCAAAAGGTCAAAGGTCCGCTTCACTGTGACATCATGTTTCAACGTAATCTTGAAACTGTGCTGATTGTACAGATCTTCTGTGTGTGAAGCATCCATGTTTTCACTGACATGGATGGAAACTGTCAGAGACACTGGACTGGTGGGCGGAGCCATACAACCGTGTGGTGGTATTTCTAGTTTTTTTGTTAATACGATGGAGTCATACAAGAAAACATTTCAGCTGTTTACAGCATCTCACCCCTCCTCATGATTGTATGGTCGGATATTCATAATTCACAGAAGGAAGTGAGAGGGAATAGTGCAGGAATTTCAGACTAAGTGTATTACAAACCAACCCACTGCTTTTGGCCGCTCAGCCTGGCAGATGCCAGAGGCATAACGATTGCCATTTGGTTGATATGTTTGTCCAAAGCGCCTTTCAGTGCCATGTGTGCATACATTTGTAGCATGTATGGCCCCACTGGGAGACGAAGTCCTAACTCTGGCAGAGTCAGTGACATGCTTCATTAATTCAGCTCTACAGGACCAAGAAAACTTTCCTACTTCTGCCATCGTCATTGGCCAAGAGCACGATTGTTTTTGCCAGCATTGCACAACAAATACCGTCTATGTCCACCCAACCAAAACCACGTCCCTCTGTGGAAAAGAGGAGCATATGTCAAGCTGGTTTGTGACTATATTCTTGATATTTTAAGTAGACTGTGTTCTGCAAAGACAACAAGGTATTTTCAGGTCATTGGGACTACGGTGGAATTTTCTTTACTGAAATTACTGTATCGTAAGATTGAATTATCTGACGAGGCAGAACCACATCAGAGAATTATCACTGCCTGCTTTAGTGAGATTAACATGTTTCAAAGGGTAAAATTCAAGTGTTTCAGGTTAAGTCTTTCAAATAACGTCCACAGAAATCTTTGAATAATAGCCTGACTGGATGTCTGGCGCCCTATTGCACACCTTATTACATGACAAATGTGCGTTTGTGTGTGTTTCAGAGGGGAGTGTGAGAGATGAAAGGAACTTTGAGAGAAAGAGAGAAGGAGACAGCCATCCACAGCAGTTAAAATGAGATCTCACATTATGCCTCGTCTTCAGGCGCAAAATTGGAGTTGTCCTCATTTTCCTCACAAAAACAGGGTACAAGGCTGTCCTCGACAAAACAATATCACGCTACTTTCTTTTCAGTTTCACATTCCCTCTGATCAAGACCACTTCTGAAAAGCCAAACTCCTGGAGTTCAGCGTGAGGGGCGGCAGTAATCGCCATCAGGTTGTGTCGCTCTTTCATCAGTGGGACAAATAAGACTATTGTCTGGTTTTAATGAGATGTCCCTCATTCTGTTGTTGTGGGCTGATGTACCACTTAATGGCCAATCAACGAGTTGCCGGGCAACAGTGTGCGTAAATGGAGTGTTTAAAACCCTGGTGTTGAGTGGACTTGGTGATTAGATTGATGTCATTAAGAGGCTTGTAGAAATCTCAGGATGACCTGATTGTCTTAAGTAGGACGTGTCCATTTGTGTTTCTGCAAACCTGTCTCACTGTCCCACCGTGTGTGAGAGCAAGTTTGTCTCCTCATACATATCAAGCCAAGGGCACCATTCACACAGAGGGACAGAGAGACAAAGACACCATTTACACAGAGGGATGGAGACAGGGAAACCATTCACAGACAGAGAGTGACAGGGACACCATTCACACAGAAGGACAGAGAGTGACATGGACACCAATCAACAGAGGAAAAGGGAGACACAGACACCGTTCACACAGATGGTTAGAGACAAGGACACCATTAACACAAAGGGAGAGAGACATGGACACCATTCACACAGAAGGACAGAGGACAAGAAGACAAGACACCGTTCACACAGATGGTTAGAGACAAGGACACCATTAACACAAAGGGAGAGAGACATGGACACCATTCACACAGAAGGACAGAGAGACATGGACACCATTCACACAGAGGGAGAAAGACAAAGACACCATGTCTGTCAGCCCCTCCTTCAGCCTCTCAGCGTATTTATCCGTCTCCAGTCCTGTGACGCTCACAGTGCAGATGGATTCACCCTGATTGAAATGTAAATGTGGTGACATTTACCACAGCATTGTTTTTATTCAAGTGCTGGCAGCTAATGACTCCACACATCAAACTCTGCGTTTCCTACATCAGATTCTCCTCTCAGTTAAATGTAAATTTAAGCAGGGCAGCAAATGAGGCATCATGAAAGTAATATTGACTAATATTAACTTGTAGATTAACGTCAGAGACATTTGTCTGCCTTTTCTCAGTGAGTAAAGAATCAATGTGGGCATCACATTAACACATGAATACATTCACACCGATGCATACACACTCACAGTTAAACAGATGACCTGCAGGCTTGATCAGCTGCACTGATAATGAAGTCCACACATAAAGATGCACACATACAGATCATTTGATTGTGTTCTTTTCCCTTACGACACTTTTTAATGACGCACTTTTCACACAACTCTCTGAAAAAAGAGTGGTAGGAGTAGTTTCTGCACCAACAGCAGATGTTCAGTAATACTGGAGCTAATAAGCTCTGATAGCTTCCTCCATTTTGGATTCTCACGCTCTCTGTTTGCTCAAGGTCAGTTCTGTCAAACAGTGTATTGGTTAACAGCGTCCAAGTTGTGTCAAAGTTAAACAAGGTCGAACATGATGCAAAAAAATAGTGCAGATTTTCTTTACCCCTGCATGAAGTCCAATGATTGCGGCTTTTCTTTGGAATCAAACTGATTTACAACAAAATATAAAATGTGAATGTGATTGGTGCATACAGCTACTGTATGTGCCGTCAAGACTTTATATTTGGGTCATGGTCTTTAGCCATATTCGTACGGGATTAGTTTAACGTGGAGACGGGGGGTAAAGTAATTATTACCAGGGATTTTAGTCCCATCCAAACGCGCCATGTCTGTAATCATTACAGATAATGTCAGTAAAAATTACAGACTTTTACCTTCTGTAAAACAGTCCAGATAAAATACCTCGGGTAATATTAATCCCGTGCAAATGCGATCCTCTGTCCGTCTTGTTTTTTCTGCGTTTAACAACTAGTTTTCCGCATTTTTTCGATGATGGAGGAGCTTGAAGAAGCATTCAGTGTTGTCGGCAGTCGTGATAGTGGACATTCTTCTAATGTTCACATAGCCCTACGTGGGAGACCAACCAAAAAGGTCGAGAAGAAAACACTTTTCAGAGCCTTGAGACTTCTGGCTGTGTTAGATAGGCCTAATATAAATCCATATTGCTAATCGTTGTGTACACACAATCCTGATCATGGGCAATAGTTTACATTGGGCTAATCATTAATTATTATTATCCTTCAGCTGATGCTTTATGCCCTGCTCCACCAACATCCTCCACCATGTAGCACGCACATGCCGACAGGGAGGTGATGCCAGGGTACACACCGAGTTATCACTCCCATCTCTGGTAGAATTACGGAGATTTCTTGTCCTGTGCGAATTGGACATTTATATTACAGACATCCTGTGGTAAACTGACATTAGTCCACATCCCTATGTAAAACTAATCCAGTCCGAATAGTACTATGGACTGTATAAAACGATAGACAAAGCCACTGTGATGCCACACATGGGGTCAGGATCTCTCATTTTAAAGCCTCATATTTGGCATTTTGACTGTCGCCATCTTGGATTTTTGGAGCCAGAACTGACAGTATTTCTACAAGAAAGTGGAGCCAATGCTAGCTGCTAGTGCGGCTAGCATGGTGCATTTACAGCTATGGTTAACTGTCATAATGCTAATGCTAATTTTCACGGGTAAAAAACTTGCTTGAAACCATGGAAACTGTGGTGCCTACTGGAAAAAGTGAATATCCAACTCCTCACAGGGTCTTTGAGTACAACCCAACTCGTTTTTATCCCAACTCGTCACATATTGCCACTTTGTCAGTGGACTTTAACGTCCATATATACATAATAGGTAATAGGAGAAACATCAGGGTTTGGCTCTACATTCATACAGGAAACAAACATACAGACTTAAAGTCTTACTAAAATGTAAACAGATCAGTTATATAAAAACTGACCTCACGGGAAAATGAGCTAAAACACATTTTTGTACCAGCCTCTAAACATGTTTATTTCTGCTGTAAAGTTTTAACATGGGGGTCTGTGGGGACTGACTCGCTCTTGGAGCCAGACTCAAGTGCACATTTGAGGAACTGCAGTTTTTCGCACTTCAGTGTCTGCCTCATTTTTCAGCCCCAGAGGTCGCTGCTTGGTCTCAATGAAAACATTTTGAGCTACAAATCTTTGCACACCGACACAGGTGTTTTCACTCAGTACAGTCCCATGCCGGGGAAGTGGAGCTACAGTTACAGCAGGATTAGGACATTTAACTGGACTACTGTCTTCATCCCAGTATACAAGCACGGGAGGGGAATCCTTTTATTGACTGAAGTATGTCGGACTCTGCTGTGATAGGTGGAGATAAGCCCCCTGTCAGGTTGTTAGTATTGGACCTTTTTCCGCATTGCGTCAGAGACCAAACTTGTCACAAACATTCAACATCAACACATCTGAAGGAGGAGATTTCCAATAACAATTGCAGGAAGGAGATTTAAATTGTCATCTGTAAAGGAACTTAAGCTGTGAGAGGTAAATACTGTACTTTTTACAGCGCTGCATTTGTCTGAGATGGGAGGAGCAGAAGGCTAAAGAAGCATAGAATGAAATACACAAGTAAGATATCTCAAATTTGTACTGGAGCACAGGACCTGAGCAAATGTACTTAGTTTACTTAATGAACCTACTTTATATCACCCCCCCCCCATGTGTGCGCACTATCCGTGTCACCTTTTCCACGGCTGATGAGTTTGCACCCCTGAACTTAATGATATCATTAAAACATAGTGGAAGCAGCAGCTGCCACATTTGTATCCTTCCCTGTTGGCAAACACATTGATGACACCTACATAGTTAGTGAAACTGATTGATGGAAGTTGTAAAAATACTGTACAACCGTAATCTGATTTAGAATATAATGAATGACATCTGACTGAACTCTGAGTGCAGTTTGGGGAGGCCTGTGTGTATCTGCATGCTGACACCTGGGGGGCCAACAATCCATTCAAGCTTGCTTCCAAATCTAAGCAGTCACAAATGTAATGCATGTAATAAATCAGACGCTGGTCACACCGTGCTTTGCTTCTTTAAATCCAGTTCAGACCAAAGTTTGGCGTTTAGAATGTTGCAGAGAAAAGTGTCAGCGGTGTGAACTGGCCGGTCTGAGCTGGACTCAAGCTGGCTGATGGTGTCACCTGACACTCAGCTGGTCAAATGGCCGGCGGCTGGTTTTAAAGCATGTCACCTGTTTCAACAGCCAATCAGCTTGTAGTGAAGTCTGCTGGTCTGCTGTGATGTATTGGAATCACTTTGGAAACATTTCCTCTGTGCCTGGGTCGTGAAGGGCGTGTAATCTAAAAGGTGAGCTAAAAGCTTTAATAGTGTTTTATGAGCCATGCTTTATGAATTAGCGGAAACCATTTAACTTCTCTCAGACATGATTCTGTTTAATGTTTAAGGGGACTACGTGACAGCTTGTTGTTTGATGGTTGCACTTTGGCTGTTGCCCTCTCATTTAAAAACATGCAGGTGTTTCTGCAGGTTGAAGCACATATACTGTATAGATCATGGATGTTCCTCTGCTGGTGATCATTTTTTATTCATTTTTCTTCTGTCACCGTGTGTTTGCCTGATAATGCAGCTCAGCGATTCATTTCTGTTGTTTCTTAATGCATCAGTGTGAGGCTCTGCATTTCAAAGCTCGAGGCTTCTGTAATGTGGCTAATTTGAATAATAGGCTGTAGAAACAGCCAATGCTTAATCATCCATATACGTCTAAATGGAACCTTTGATGCTTACATAATGTAAATACAGATAATGGTGCCGAGCCGAGGGCGACCTGAGCTTGACCAAAGAGGCAGCGACGACAATTTAGTATCAAAGGCTGAGACACCGACATGTGACTCTTTAAAGCCGGTCCTCCTACGATGCACCCACACAGGTGTTTTCACTTATTAGTTTTACTTATTAACCACATTTCTATTTAGACTTCCTCTCAGGCGTAGGCGAGTACAGACTGAGCCTTCGTGACATCTTTCTCACTCCTCTCTCAGTGTCATTGCAACTTCATCCATCCATTCTCATCCACTCATCCGGGGCCGGGTCTCAGGGCAGCATGCCAAGCAAAGCACCCCAGACATCTTTCTCCCCATGGACACTTCCCAGCACCTTCTGGAGGATCCCAAGGCGTTCCCAGACCAGATGAGATATATAATCCTTCCATTGTGTTCTGGGACATGCCCACAACACCTCCAGCGGGAGGTGCTTAGGAGGATCCTGATCAGATGTTGAACCACCTGCAAACTGCCCTAGTGCATGCTGGAGGTCACGGTGTGATGTAGCCAACAGAACTGCATCATCTGCAACAAGCAGAGATGCAATTCTGAGGTCCCCAAATCCGACCCCTTCCTTCCCCGGTCTACGCCTCGAGATCCTTGCAACTGTTGTTGGAAAAAGGTCCAGTATATCAGATTTAGGGGGGTTATTGGCAGCTAGCGGTGAGCAACCAGCTGAAACTTCTCCTGGTTAGAATTCCTTCAGTGTTCGTTGTTCAGGAGCTGAATTATCCACAGAGGTCTCTTCCTCTTTGAAACAGACACATCCAAAGATTGAAACCAGTAAAAACACCAAATAAAGACATTGCATGTAACCAATCAGTATATTTTTCAATGCTGCAGATGGGCTTCTAACTACAGTGGTGAAAATGTAAATGACCCTAACACCCGTTTTGTTTCAGTAGTTGTTCATCGTAGGAGACACCGCTGTCACTGGCTGTGCTTGATTCTGGGATGTTCACAGACTAAAGAAATGAGAGATCACTGAAGATTTGACGTAAACTGTAAAACTATATCCCTCATTGTGTTGCAGGTCTGTGTTCTCAAATTAATAAATATTTTTTACTACTTTGTCATATATCATCAAGAATATCGTTATTGCAAAAATACCCTGAAATATTCTAATATTATTTTAGGGCCATATTGCCCACCCCTAGCTCCTTCCACCACCATCAAACCTCCAAAGGATCCTCCTTGGGTGTCTTGAACTCCATGTAGGCTGCCACCTCATCCTCGGGCTGCAAAGTTTCATGGCTGGAGTCCTCCATGTCGGTGACCAATGTGACCACGGGGTCAAAGGTTACACTGGTGTCACTGACTTTAAAACAAAAGGAATTGCAGCTTGATAATAGTGATTCAGATGTCACAATATTACACATATACTGCACATCTTTTTACTTTGGTTTATTCTGAAAAAGAAAAAAAATATGTATATATCTGTTCTTACCCACTGCTTGCCCGCGTTGAGTTCATTTTTACCCGTTCCCATAAATTTATTTGTATATAAATACATAAATAAATACAAGTTTCTACCTGTTATACAGCTTTTTGCAGGTACTCGACCCGGTGCTGGACTCTGATCCTTGGTATGAAAACAGTGGCCCTACTAAAATGTGTTCATTTGCCATGAAAACTACATATGCAATGCCTTTTTTTTTTTTTTTTTGTCATGTAACAACCATATGCAACCGTAAGTCACGCTGTTACAATCAGGACTCATGCGTTTCATCTGTAACATGAGACAGCGCTCTCCTTCAGTTTCATTCCTCACAACTTGTTTTCTGTATTGAAAACCTTTAAGTGGTGTTTGATATCAGACACGTCAGTTGTCTGTATGATAATATCACACACACATAGGTAAAACAGTCTCTGAGTAAAAGAATGAAAAGTGAAAAATGTAACAATTGTGCCGACTCTCTCTGATTGGGTTGTGGAACAAAACTCTAAAAAGTGACATCAGTCTACACACCTGCAGTTAAAGCTACAGTGTGTAATTTTCAGTGACATCTAATGGTCAGACTGCAGATTGCAACCGAGTGAACCTTCCCCCACACCGCCCCTCCCTCTCCGAAAATACGGTGGCCGTCAGAGGACAAAATGGCTACCGCAGCGTCCGCATCGACTAGTTTGTCAAGCGATGAGGTTGAGAGGAATGGCTCACATAGACATACAACATTGAATCATACCTGTATATACCATAAACCAGCAGTCAACGGCAAGTGTAAATACAGCTGAATCAAAACAGCTGCATGTCCGCTCACTAACATGTAGATGTATTTATGTGTCACATATACAACTGAAACACTTCTGTAAGTGACGATTATCTGTAGCGGTGGCCTTATCTCAGTAATGCCACCTGATATTTTGACCATATGGTTGGTGAATACTTGCAAACTTACAGTCATGGCAATAAATAGGTACTAACGACAGAAACACGGGGCGGGGCGGGGGCGGGGGGGGGGGGGTAGTTGTGTGAGTAACCAGCGTTATGCCCATGGCTGTGTTATATTGTTAGCTAGAGCGATCTCACAATAAACATCAAGTATGTTTGTAGGATCATGGCGTACAACCGTGGCTGTTGTTTTGTTAGCTAGAGTGATCTCACAACAAACTGCAAGTATGTTTGTAGGATCATGGCGTACAACCGTGGCTGTTGTTTTGTTAGCTGAAGCGATCTCACAATAAACTGCAAGTATGTGTGTAGGATGAATTACCTGTCCAGCAGAAAACAAGCAACTTGAGCGTCACTTTGAAACCCTTTGTCCTCCTTTAGGGATTTCCATCGCGTGAACGCTGTGCCGATGTTGACTCGTGTTTTTTGCCGTTTCTTGTCACGCTGGTGTTTAGCCTCCTCGCGTCTCCGCTTCTTAGATGAAGAGGGTTCGCTGTCCACGGCTTTTCCTTCTGGTACAAAGTATGTGTGATCCTCCATTACTCTGAAATTTGGCTTCACAACGCCAGACACTCTGCCAGTAATAACTTCTTCTTCTTCTTCTTGTTTGTAATAACCCGCGTCTGTCGCCGTCTTCAACTTCCGTGTTTACGCTGCGGCGTCTACGTAAGAGCGCTATGGGCATCACAAGAGTCGCTTTTAGCGTATTTTGTCCGCTCTGCGCTGCCGTAGTCAATATGGCGGTGCAAGATGGCGGTTGTCCCCGGAAGGCTACCCGCACATATGTAACTATAAATGGCGATTTCTAAGGTAAGACAAACATAAAGATGATGACCTTTAGTTGATTGATGTTAATAAATAACATACTTAGGAATAATAAATTCCATTTTTGTCCATAAGTCCCCATAAATATTACACACTGTAGCTTTAAGTAATGACCTGTTGTTATTACTGTTTTTTGATGTTAAAAAGTCCCAATAAAGAGGTGAGATCTGCAGAGAGAACTTGTTACCAAATATTGTTATCTCTGTCAGAGCCGGTTCAGACCTCCATGGGGCCCTAGGCAAAATTCTGCAAAGGGGCCCTCCTCACTGAATTCAACAGCCACACCTGACACCGCAGTGCTTCCACTCATCCCCCCTTTAAACATATTGCACTGTCGCCAAATAACATTTATTCTTAAGATAAGATAAGATAGAACTTTATTGATCCCACACCGGGGAAATTCACGTGTCACAGCAGCTCAAGCAGAACAGATAGAAAGTAGAGTGACAGCAGGGTAATTATAAAAATAGGCTAAAATAAAATAAAATAGAATATAAAATGTGTATATAGCTCTCTCAGAATTTAACTATTACAAAAGACAAAAAATAGCAAAATACAAAATGTTAAGTACTAGAATAAGCAGGGCTATATACACATGACTATTTACAATATATACACCTTTCACCCATAGATATATATGAAAGTGGAATGGAGGTATGGGCATACGCATTGTTATATGAATGGCTGTGCAGATTGTAAGAGAACACACATGGTGTGAAGCATTAATAATACTAGCAATGAACTATGTTGCCATGTAAAGGCAGATCCTGCCCAGAGTTGTAAAATAGACACATGGTGTGTAGCATTAAAAATATTAAGCAGCTTCGTCAATATTCCATTACTTTCCATGTATGTAGTATAATGTTTGCCTAATTGCAGTTGTAACTACAATACTGACACACACCCAAATACACACAAATGCCCGCGACAGCGTGCACATACACACAGACATGCAGACTGACACTGACACACATAAGCATGCGCGACAGCACGAACATTCATACACACACACACACCCTCAATGATACATTTACTGCTATTAATGATTTGTATATTGGTGCAGCGAAACTAGTCGGCAGCAAGCATCAGGCACACTCAAAATTTCATGCGTAATTTTCTATTTGCAGTTGTAACTACGCTACAACTTATAATAGAAGCCAGCAAGAGGCACACAGAGACTGGGGGGCTCACTCGGGGGCTAACCCCCTGTAATGTAGGTCAAACACGGACTAGTCCCTCCCACTCTCCCACCCAGAGAGGGAAGTTACCTGACTGCTGCTCCCGAAGTTCACTGTCATGCTGTTTCTTTTTCCTCTTTTCATATCCCGAGGGAAAACTGCGCTTCATCGTGGCCTGTTTAATCTCTTCACGCGACACGCGCTACAATCCGGGGAGACACACACGCGCTGCAGACGGTCACGTCGTCAGTTTTTTTTTCTCCCCGCATCAACGTTGCCGAGGTAACGGGGCCCCCATTGGTTTGCGAGGCCCTACGCAACGTGCGTAGTGTGCGTATTGGGTGAACCGGTACTGATCTCTGTCCTCTAACATGAAAGTTTCCATTCACTGCAGTTTCACACGAAGCAGCCTTCATGGTGTCTTAATCTGTCAAAAGTCTACTCATATGTAATTCGGCCCAGTTGGACGAAAGAACCTGACTCACTCCGGAAAGGACGTCAGTTCTCACCGGTTACTGACGGACTTCTCAAGTAGAGACAAAGATAAAAAAGCATCACATGGGAAACGGTGATGCAACAGGCTGGAAATGAAGAAGACAAAGAATTCTCTCTCGTCTATCTGCATCAGTCTGTCAGCTGGAAAATGAAAGGCTCTCTGAAGACTCGCCGTGCCATTAAATTTGACTTAACGTTGACTTTTAGAGAAGAGAAGACCAATTTAGACTTTAAAGTGTAGTCGCGTCACAAAACGCCAAAGACAATTACAATCTTGATTCTCCACTTTTTAGCTTCACTGGGAAACTTTGCAGAGATAAAACTGTGAACAGAAAGATCCGGAAATGACAGTTAAGCAGCCCTCCTGCAAAATGCAGCTCTTTTTAACTCACACTGGAAACATCTGTGTGTTTCTCATGTTTCCCATTCACAGAGAGCTTTGAACTGCTGTGTGCTGAGGACCTGTGGCTGCTGAGACATGTCGTTTATTTCCCATCATGAAAAGGCCCCGTGTTATCGTATATTTCAGCACGGTGTAATTCCTATTAATGAGCCTATTGTGACTCTGTGGATGTGCTCATTTTGCACTAAAGCTCTGATCAGGCCCAAACGATCAGGCCCGACCCGACAGGAACCTGCGCAGCTTCTGTCAAGCCCAAGCAGCCCATTCTCATTTTGAAGTCATCAAATACTACTGCTTTGTCAGTGATTTCGGCATCAGACTCGTTCCACGGTGGTATTATACACCGCCGGTCGGCCAAACAGCTCCTGTCTCGACAGTATGATACACAAACAGGTGACGTTAGTTCATAACGCAGCCAGACTGAACCTGTTGCAGCGGTATGATACGCCGCGGGACCATGTCAGATTCAAACGCTGCCAGTAATGATGTAATTTAAGGAAGTGGAAAGTCCCTACTGGTTGCATGGGAGTGGCAGTGGATGGGTCCAACAAAGTTCGGACTTTCACTCACTGCTGTTCATATCCTATGTGAATGTAGAGCCAAAGGATGATGTTTTTCTCTAAACTTAACCATGTGCTATGGTTGACGTCCCGGGGTTGGTTGTGGTATCCTGGAATGTCAGCAGCAGACGGAGGAGGATACCTAGCATGTAATATGCAGACCTGAGAGTGCACTGAGACAGCAGCGATACGTGACGACTTGAGATGAGAGCGTGTTGACCCAATCTGATGATCGCCAGAAAAAATGATCCACTGTATGTTCCTGCTAATTACAAATGTTATTATGTAATAGATACCATGCACTGCGTCACTTTAAAAACACTGACATGATATGTATGAAATGTACAAATGTAACATATCCATGGTTTGCAGAAATGTACAATGCCAACATTTGCTTCTGGTGACTGGACCGAAACATTTGGAGAAACAAGGGCTTGTGCAAAGCAACTTATATCAGGGTGAGCTTCGAGAGCCTCCCACAGGTTTCAGAAAAAAACCTGGGGCTGGCTGCACAAAGCACCTTAAGTTTGCTCCTGAAGTATGACACTTGATGTTTAGGTTTTCCTAAGCTGAGGACATAACTTTCGGGTGTTACACAGAATCTCTTTAAAGGTTTCCTTAGTCAAGGAAAGACGTGGGAGGAAACTACAAAGTTTGGACAGGAACTTCTCCACAATGTTCAGCAGACGGATGAGAGCATTTGAAACCCGGAATGAACCACACTGTTGATTTGTGTACATGAAATACCTCACCAGTGACTGATTGGAAAGATCCCGTTGCATAAAACCATAGAGCAATCATTCATTATAACGGAGCTGGAAGAGAGCAGCTTCGGAAAGTTGACTTATCCAACGTCATACGTTGAGACAAATCATTAACTGACCTGCGGTCACATTTAAAGTGTAAAATCAATTGCAATCATTGAGGGTTCTGTCGGAGTGTCCTAAGGATGCCTTCATTTTCCTCACTGACCACCATAAACTCAGCCATGCTGCAGTTAAGATGCAGTCAGAGGTACCTTGTGATTTTTTGTCCTTACTTTGGTTGCTAAGGTCCGCTGTGCAACGGTTTAATGAACTTTAAACAATTCCTAAAGTATGAGACCAAGATAAGGAGAAAAAAAAAAACGATTTATTTAAAGCAAAATCTTCCCTTTAGGTGCTTTGTGTAACTGGCCCCTGATTTTTACATGAATTATTTTAAGTGTTTGTCTTTGAGTTTGACCAAAGGTAAACCGGCACCATGAACGATCTATCATGGCCACCTGCACCGGAACCTACGTCTGGGTCAACTGGCATCAGTCCTTGTTTTCCAGAATCTCTCCGACGGAGGTGGTGAGTGCAAAGTTAATTGCTTGCGTGATTAAAGTAGACCCGTCTTTCTGTTTTCCAGCTGGCGTCCACTCTAAGTCTTTTCATTTTGACACCGTTCACCTTCATAGCACACACACAACCCATCCATCAGAGAGCTTCTGATGCTGACAGAGATTTTCACAGCCTACTGTTTATTTAGAGTAAATATAGTAAACTTCAAATAAATGATATCTCAGTTTATTTCTCAGGTCAGCTCTTTCAAGACACTTAACTGCATCTGAAAGTTAAAGAAGAATAAATAAGCAGTTTTTATTTAGGAGTCATATCCCTGATTATGGTAATATTCAAACGTGTCTAAGCAGGTGAAAAAATTTCATCTAACTAAGAACAATAACGGTGGGAATAAAGTCCAGTTAGAGGTACAGATTGTTGGCTTTGTGTTCTGGTTGACCTCTGTGTTCAAACTTTGTAAGAAAGTGTGACCTACAGTTCAGATAGGTACAACCTCGTCTTCACGCCTTCATCGTCCCGTATGACCACGAGCCTTTGAATCCTGGCTTGATATGGAAATTCATTTCCTCAAGATAACAAACTTCAAATAGCAAACTAAAGAAGCAGGTTTGTCAGTTTTATGGGACTTTTCCCCTTTCTGAAACACAGCTGGAAAACAACAACAAAAAACCTTTAGTCTTAAAAAATAAAGCTGAAGGGGAAAATGAATATATTCAAAAGATTTTAAATTTACTGCAACTTTTTTTCTGCTGAATTAATCATCTATGGGACGGGGTTTTTTTTTCTGGATTGCCTTGAGGTTTTTGGAAGGCGACTGATGTTATGCTTTTTATCAGCAGCTACACATTGTTACTGTGAACTCACTGTAGTCAGTCTTACTGCCACCGAGCCTGTCAGCTTTCCAGCACTTTAGATTCATTTTCTTCTCTTTGTGCTGGGTGTGATGTGGGGGGTGGGGGGGGGTGGGGGGTGGGGGTCTCTGCTTTTGATTAGGGTGAGTTATTTCTGCATCTGGTCAAACTAAATCAATTAGATGCATCTCATATTTCCGCTGGTAGACTGCGCAAACTGATGACCAATACTAGCTCTTTTAGAGAGATTAGAGATCTGAGACCTGAGTGGATCGGAACATATTTTTATCCCGTCTCGTCACATATTGCTGCTTTGTCAGTGGACTTTGACATCTACATATTACAAGCTAAGTATCCTCCTCAACTGCTGTTGAAGTTTCCAGATACTGTAACCAACACCAGGACGTCAAAAAAAGCACATGGTTAGGTTAGAAAAAAAATCATGGTTTGGTTTGACATTCACACGGGATACGAACAGCAGTGGGCTCCTGAAAGTCTGGGATTTGTTTGATCCATCCACCGCCCCTCCTGCCTACCACACATGGGCTTTTTAGCACCTTATATTACATAATTAGTGGTAGCATTTCAAACTGATGCTATCCAGCGTTGTATCACACTGCCACAACAGGTGCCGTTCAACCACGTTATGACCTGATGCTGCCCGTCTGCGTACAATGGAAACCTCAACTCACTCACTCAATGTAAAACTTTTTTGGAAGCAGCTTACACTCAAAACTTTTAGTTTAGTACAAAATAGTAACAAAAGTTTTGAGTTCACCAGACACAAAATAAATCTGTCACATGACCCTTGTCTGACAGGAATTTTACATCAGTTTAACATAACTTTTTTTTGTTGTTGTTTGAGATTTAATTCTGTTTAACTTTTTTTAAATGTTGTGTCATAGATGGGTCGAGGTTTACAGTGTATCATGCCATCGCAAAAGGTGGCTTTTGGTGTCAGCGTCTGATGCAGATGTCACTGACAAAGCGGTGGTATTTGACAATTTCAGAGTGAGAATGGGCTGATATGTCACATTTGTATGTTTCATACACATCACATCAACATTTCTAAAGACTTGGCATATGAGCTGACTTTGTCATCAGGAGGTGGAGGGGATGGTGAATGGCGAGACACCGTCCTAGCTGCAGACCACTGTTTGAGACCAAAAACAACAAAACCAGCTGTCATTCAGTGAGTCACTGCCACGTCTCCAGGAGCTTTTTACTCAGCATTTGTGTTTTTTTTAAGCAACCTGTTGCTGTGTTTCCTGCAGGGATAATATAGCCTGTTCTCTTTCCAAAGTCTTCAGGTGCCACCGCTTTTCAGTGATTTTCCCGTCAGACACAGAAGGTGAAGCCAGCTTCTGTGGCGGTATGATAGGCTGGACAGCACCTGTCACTACAGTATGATACCAATGGAGTTGGAAGGTCCCTGTAGGGCAGGCAGAAGGGGTGGATGGGTCACATCCCTTTGGATGTCCTGGTGTTGGTTACGGTGTCCTAGAATGTCAGCAGCAGATGCAGGAGGATACCTCGTGAGTAATATGTAGACGTGAAAGTCCACTGACAAAGCTGTGATAAGTGATGACTTGGGATGAGAACATGTTGGTAAAAAAAAAAACGTTTTTTGTGGTATTAAGACACCACTGCGTTTCCAGTCGGGATCGTGCCACCAAAACCGGGTATTTTAAGCCCAAACATCTTTCCTAACCATAACCAACTGTTGTTGTTTTTTTCCTAAACCTAATTGCATGTTAACCACAGTGCTGTTGAAACATAAAGAAAAGTAAAGTTTCAACTCATTGCTACACAAGAACATAACGCACCAATGGCTTGTAGACACGCATCCACAACATTTATTCTGGTGACTGAGCTGTACAGTGGTGATGACGACAGTGCTTCACACTTAGAAGGATACAAAAATACGTGGTGACATCAAGTTGTGAGGAGACAGTTTTTGGTAGTTATCACTATCAGCCTGCAGGTGCTGGGGAGCATTCATGTCCACATGTGAACACAGCAGGTATCTGTTCCACCTGCGGCCTCTAACTGCAGTGATGTTGCACACTGTCAAACCGTAGTTACCGTGGTTGCATTTTGTGCAGCCACAGAGCTCACCATGCTCACGTGTGCACATGAAACAAGTATTTTGATAAACTGTCCTCGACAGTTCCCGCTGCCCATCAACAGGCGTGTTGGAGACTGACACACTGAGAACAGTTCACACAGCTCCATGAAAAACTGTGAATCACTTAAAACTTCTCGCTCTGCTCATAACTCCCTCAGGACCATCTGTTCCTGCCAGTAAGTTTCCTCCGAGGGAACTCTCTACAGGATTCCAAAAATGTCAGTGTGCCATGACGAGGAGAGCCCTGTGACTACAGGGGGTGAAAGTAGTGAGAGTGATTGGATATGATTGTCACAGCTTTTAGTACATTCTTTCTGATCCCAACCTGTTAGTGTGCCACAGGTGTGCCAGAGGAGCCACAAAATTAGCAGAGGTGTGTTTTGGCATGCTTCAGATGCACCTGGCTGGACGCACCTGACCATGATGTGGCCACTAAGGCCCGCTGTGTCCTCTTGTGCGCACAGAGCAGAAACCTAACCCCATCAACTTGTGGAGGTAAAGATACAGATGAACACTCTGTGCAGACAAACAGCTGCTGATAGGATGGACATGTAAAACATGATGCATCATTATTAACATGTTGACTAAAACAACACAGAGAGAGAGGTCAGCAGACCGAGCTTGTCTTTTACTTTTCAGTTTTGTGTGAGTCAGCAGCAGCTGAGCTTGCTGCAGGTTTATGTGCAGCTGGCAGCCCTGATAGTAGACAAAACAAAATCACCCATCATGCCTCATGGAAACAAATCACACATGCGTTTTTCTATGAACAGTAATGCACCAAAATTTGTACATTTCCCACGTAATGATGAGCCAGTAATGTATGCATAACCCACATAATTTGGAGGGCTGTGATCATGTGACTAATGCTCTGATGGGAGTAAAGAAGGAAGCGGTCACAGCTGGTTCATAAGGAGGCAGGGTAGTTTGGTGGATGGGTCACAAAACAGAGGACTTTCTCCTGGAGACCAGCGTTCGCATCTGTGTGAACGTGAGTCATTTTAAGGTAATCTGTCACCGTGTTCCTTTCCAGAAGCCTAACCACAGTAACTATACATTAGCCTCTTTTACACTGCCAGATTTGCCGCGAATGTTGGGCCAATTTGCCGGCAAGCTGCGAGCGTTTACACACATAGAGCCGGATTGGCAAGTTGATCCGAGGTGCCCAATTTCCGCCTCGTAGGGTAGTCATATTGGTGGAATGGTTTTGGTCTAAACAGAGCGAGGCGGCTTTCCGCCTCGGGAGGGGCTGTTGATGACTTGTGGGAGGGGCTGTTGATGACTTGTGGGAGGGGCTGTTGATGACGCTGCACGTTCGACCCACTGGCGTGGACTTCAAACCAGGAAACAGCTGATAGCAGGAATGAGTATCTAGCAGCACTAAGGAGAGGCAAAGCAGAAGATGAGCCACTGGGGAGATAAAGAATTGCGTGCCCTCCTTGCCCTCGCTAACAAGGAGGCCATTAACCGTCAGATGACGGGAATGTGAATGACGGGCCGATGTACAAGAGAATTGCTGAAGGACTGACCAGCTGCAGCTTTCCTCGGTACGTCACCGTTTACGTCACACGCTGAGCTGCACGTTCTGTTACTTGCTCACGCCCCCCATTGCCCCGCATTCTGTATAAACAAAAGTAGGCAGGCGGCATTTTGCCGCACTCCCCAATTTTGTTTTTATACTGCCAATGCTGAAAGAAGATGGATTGGGCTTTCCTGCAAATTTGCACAATTCCTATGTAAAAAGGGCTATTAATTCACTTTACATTAAAGACGTAACTTCATGTGCAGGGCATTAATTTGTAGAATATCATATGAACTGCTGAATGAGGATACGTTACATATTCATGAGAAGAGTCTGAAAATATGTCATATGGAATCAATGCTCAGACAGAAAGATGTCCTGAGGACATGTTAATGTGTTCACTTCATGTAGTTTGGTTCATTAATAACAGGGCAGTCGTCCTGTGATGTGGAATCACCCATCCTGTTTGTCCTGTTGTGTAAACTGACCCACTTATTCTGCAGCTATCTTCAGCATCACTGAGGATTCCCCGACCAGAAATAGTCTCTGCTGTGGGGGGGTGGGGGGGTGTGAGAGCAACAGAAGCAGCGACAAAGAGAAAATAAGAGAAAATAGGCAGATAAAGTGTCTGAGAGAGAAGGAGCAGCACACACACACACACACACACACACACACACACACACACAGAGGGATAGAGAGGAAGACTCTGATTGATGGTCTGTCTCTCGGGGCTCAGTTTAAAGAGGGGGGGTTGGGGCTCTGGGCTTCAGCCACAGGAGCGTGTAATAACTGCTGAGGAATTTCAATGGCCCCAAACCCCTCTGAGATATCTGCCACAGCCTCTTCTCTCTCCCTCCTCCCTTTCTACTCTACAGTATTGCTCTCTTCTTCTTCTCTGGCTCCTGCTCGTTCAGTTCACCTGTGCTCACTCTCCTCAGTCACGGTAAATCAGTCGTTGTGTTCAAACTCCACTCAAAACCAAACATGAACGTGTGAATCTCACTCTGCACCTCAAATTATTGGTGTTCTGAGAGTGAAGTGGACGTGATGTTGCACAATCGGAGTAAAAATTGAATTAGAGACTGAATCTGTAATGTAAAATGAAGGCTGTTTTTCAGTTTCACAGTTTGTCACATTCAGTACGTTTACCTATAAATAACTTGGGCTCAGGGTTTTCCAACAGAGCACAGTATCTCTGGCGTCACCTGAAGCTGAGGCATTAATACAGGTTCATCCACTGCCAGTTTATTACAACATAAAAAGAAGTAAGGAAGTGTGAAGCTAAAACAGACAATCCAAATGTCAAGATACCAGCTAATTACACAGGAATCAGCACATGACCTGAAGGTCAACACATTCCTGCAGCTGGAAATTATTTTATACACGTTTAAACACACATCTTGCAGAGTGTCTTTATGTCAGCAAATCTTTCTATAACTGAGCGTAGTAGTTCTTGAGTTAGCGATCGTGTATATGCAGTCTGTCCTGAGACATCCAATATAAAGAAATAAATACATGAAACAGACTTTCACATACGTGATTTAAGATGTTTTTAATTGCAAAGTTGTTTTCTATTATGTTTTTGTTGACATTATACTATCAGAACAGAGCACATTGTCCACACATCAGAGTTTTGCTAAAGTTAAGGATCTCATAGGGACTACATATACAGCTGATTATGTGTATGCTAATTCATTTTTAAAGAAAACTTGAGATAAAGACATGACAGAGAAAGCAGTAACGTCATGGCATATGACTTTCAAAACAGAAGTGTTTCTTTGGCTGCAAACAGTCAGTGCGTTGCCATGACATCAGAGAAAATGGATTTATTGTGTCAGTCCGACTAAAACTGGACTTTTAAATCCTAAAGTGAATGAGTCCCAGTGGGACTAACACACCCAGATCATGTGACTCCTGCATGTATACAGTCAGTCAGACCCAAACTGTCCGAGGCGCTCTGAGCATAACTCAAATTGTTTGTCCATTGTTTGGTCTGTGACGTAATAGGTCAACAGGAAAAAGGTCCAATACTGACAAGCTGAAAGGGGGCATATCTCCACCTATCAGAGAGGAGTCTCACATACTGCGGCCTCCTGTGCTTGTATACTGGGACATTACACCCAGTGTTGGGCAGCAGCGTCACTACAAGTAGTGACATCACTAACCGAACTCCATTTCTCAGTGGTGGTGACGTCACTACTTTCTGAGTCAAATAGCTTTTCAGTGGTGAAGTTGATTAACTGACTGAGTA
The DNA here is from genome assembly GCA_019142605.1 of Cephalopholis sonnerati. Classification (NCBI taxonomy): domain Eukaryota; kingdom Metazoa; phylum Chordata; class Actinopteri; order Perciformes; family Serranidae; genus Cephalopholis; species Cephalopholis sonnerati. The sequence continues at coordinate 1,485,822 of JAGQAX010000002.1, forward strand.
GCGCGGCAGCATCCACAAAAGTTGTAAGCTCTTTTTCCCAGGAAAAGCTCTGAAGTGCAGCAGACTTTTTTTTCTTTGGAGGTCTGGATAAATTTAAGGATAATGAAACTGAGGATAGGTCATGTGACTGACGCCAGTGTGCCAGTAGCTGGCAGCATAACTCTGTGCGTTATATTTTGACAGGCTGGTCCACTAACAAAGCAGCGGTATTTGACGAGTTGAAATGAGAACATGTTGGCTGGTTTTGGTCAACTCGTTGCTCCACACACTACAGCAACACAACTGCTAAATTTATCATTACACGTTGTTATGTGTGGGGTCTGTCACAGACTCAGAAATCTTTCAGTGTGGGCCAGTGCTCTTCATCTAGTTTTCTTTTTTTGTTTCTTTGTTTGTTTTACAAATGTCTGGCCTTGTTTTGACCACATGATTCATTGTGAAACAGAGAAATGAATCAGCAGATTAATTGATAATAAAAAGCATCTTTAGTGTGGGCTCTCTGCAGAGCAGCGACAGAAGAACCAAACAATCTGCTGCCACATTTTAAACCTCCCTCAGCTCGTTCTGTTCCTGTTCTCTGTACCATTATCCCCCTCCCTTTGTCCCTGTGTTTATTTCTTACCTTCTTTCTTCAGTCCAGGGGGAATTAGTCGATGTCACACTGAAAGTTGATGACACACCGTTACCACTAATGAGAAGGCTTGGCTGCCTTTCAGCTACCGCACACTTGTAGGAGACACAAAGTAGCACGGCAGGATTTCATTTGCTGAATATCCCGACGCCTGCTCCCCATTGATTCACAGTTTCATGTCTGCAGTTAAATCCGCAGTCCCGTCTCGGCCCTCTTTCTTCTTTTTGTTTTAATAAGAAAACACAGGGATGAAAAGGAGGGAGGAAGAGGAGGACGAGGAGGAGGACAAGGAGGAGGAGGAGGAGGAGGACGAGGAGGGAACAAAACAGAACAGAAGTCACTCCAAACAACAGCAAATGTATATTCACATATGGTAAAAAATGCACCTGCTGTATTTTAAGAACAGATCAAATATGAGAAGTGTAGCGTTGCTGTTGTGGCTGCGGCTGTTTCTGAGGAGCAGCGAGAGCTCGGGGAGACACATTAGTCGTGACACATGCAGAGAACGTGTCTTTACTTCCCCGAGGCTGGTGTCTGTTTGCATGGTTCTTTATTTCCATACAGAATGCAGCAGATCTCAGCCACGGAAAATCACAAAACTGCAGCCGTGTGTGTGTGTGTGTGTGTGTGTGTGTGTGTGTGTGTCTGTTTGACATAGTTTAAATGTGGAGATTCTCTTAATTGCCAGTTTTCAGTAACGATCATTTGTAATCATTACTGCAGACTTGCTGCCCGGCTGCTGCCTGTTAAATTCTCACTGGACGAGAGAGGAAATGACCTGATGGAGGCAGGGTGAGAGGGAAAAGTATTTTTTGTTGTTCTGCAGAAAATAAACTTACCTGTGCAGAACACACTCTCCAAAAACAAGAGACAAGCCTAAAACAGACTGAAGAACTTAAATTCACCAACACATCGAACAAGAAAAGCAAAATGTAAATACAAAATAAAGCCCCAGTAACATCATATAGAAATGAGAAAATGTTTTTTGATACTTGCCACCATTTTAAGCAGGATTTTAACTTCTGTGTTGATTCACTGCCGTAACCTACACCATAGCCTGATGTGCACCTCCCCAGAAATGTAACTCCACGTCACAGTGACGCAGACCTCCTGTCTGTCTCTGTGAGCTGAAACTATTTCCCTCAGTGGAAACTAAACTTTGATTGACTTTAATTTCACAGATAAGAAACAATAAACTGTGAAGACAATAAAACCTCCACAAAAATAACATTTTAAGTCCTGTGTGTGATTTATCCTGGCTGAAATATGAGCAGAGGAAATCTCTGCTAGCTGCTAGGCTAATGTATACAATGTAAAATGCCATAGGCTTGTGCTAATAACGTTAGCATGTTGTATTTGTTTGGAAAACGTGTTTAGTATAATCTGTGAGCTGTAATGGAGCCAAACTTTGTAACATTACCTTTGTTAAATGTTGCTGTTGTCCCTGGCTTCATATGAGTTGAATGTCCACTAGCTGCTAGGCTAATTTATACAATGTAAAATGCCATAGGCTTGTGTTAAAAAAAAATTAGCATGTCATATTTGTGGGGAAAATGTGTCCAGTAAAATTCAGTGTTTTGTCTGTGAATGCTGAGTTATAATGAAGCCAATTTGTGTGCTTGTAAATTAAATTGTCTCTATTTAGCCATGTTTGACGTGTGTTTTGAATCAGTCATCTGCATAGAGCTGACACACGAGTATAAATTACCTTAAGTTTAGCATTTTAGCATGCTAACATACAAAATAAAGTCCGAAATGCGTAATATTGTAATGAGAAAGTAATGTTGAGCCACTTTGTTTTTTTTGTTGTTGTTGTTTTTTTATACTTACCACCATTCTAGTTTAGCATGTTAACATGCTAAGATTTGCAGTAGAATATATGGTATCAAGTGTGAGAAAGTCCGTATAGGGAGGACCGGAGGTGAGGTGAATGTGTCAAACAAACTTTGGACTTGCACACAGGAGCCCACTGCTGGTTTCCTGTGTGCAACCAAGTCAGAAGTTATTTTAATAACAATATGACGTGCTATTATGTGTAGCACGCTAGGCTAGTAACATTTGTCACATAGCATGTCAGGTTATGTACCTTTTTTGAGCTAAACCTTGATTTTTTTTTTCTAAACCTAATCATCTGCTCTTGTTGCCTAAACCTCAGGAAGTGTGAGGAACCTGTGTTGAAAGTTTATTTTTCAAAAGACTGTACACATTTAATAAGCAGAAACTGTGCATTTCCTGTGAAAACCAACATGTATGTTGAAAAGACACAGTGCATGCAACGGGCGTAAATTGACACACCTCCTTTATTTGTTTGCGATCAGTTGATTCTACAATTTTGCCAGTCAAAGTTCACCAAAGTCCACAAGATGCAAAGATGCAAAATTGCATAGCCATTTAAAGCAAATGTCCTGTGTAGAGTGCAGGATGAAGTTGTTGGAGGGTTAAACTGCAAATGACAGAGTTTTTAGCTAATTGCTGGGGTTAGTAACTTCGTGGCTATCAGGACTGAGGCTCTTCCACTTCAAAAGTGCACCATCACAAAAACATGTTCACGTGGCCTTTTTTCAAATGAATACATAAAACAGCTTTACAGTTTTGACCATACACTTGTAGGTGTCACAAATGTCTTTACATTGCAATCTGTCCAATGGTTGCTGAGATATTTCAGTCTGGAATAAAGCGGTGGACCAACAGGCTGACGTCACTATCTGTGGAGCTAAAACACCAGCATGGCTAAAAATGTGGGAAGTAAACATTCCCCTACAAATGCTGAGCCAGTTGGAGAGCTGAAAGGAGAGAAAGGAGGACAAGGGAGGAAGGTTATCCATCATCAGCCTCGGTCTGGTCAAACTGTCCTTCAGAGAGAAACTCAACCTCTGCAGGCAGTGTAATTGCTCTAAACAGCTCTCCTGATTTCAAGAAGTAATTCACGTCACCACTTCATCCGCTGCACTCTCTCAGATTTAATAGCTCTCCAACACCAAAACAAAATCTCTTTGCAAACTCTTATTTCTCCTCTTTTCGTGTCTTCCTCGTCTAACCTGTAGCCACAGGAAAAGTGCTGCTGTGACATATTTGTTCCCTTAGTCGTCTTTTTGCTTTGCTGCAATTGTGTTGATTCAGAATGGAGCTTTTTATTCACCCACTGTGCTCATTTTCAGCTCTGGTTCATAACAGCTTGAGCTAAATGGCTGCAGGAGAAATTAAAAAGCATAACAACTCCAGCTGAATGGCTGAAATTTAAATGTAAATGTAACTGTCACAACAGAGCGGACCACAAGTACCTGCTTCTGATATAATCTGTAGGAAATTATTTAATTCGGTCCATTAACTCCCATTCATCAGATTACATCTGACCATCCAACCCTATCTCTCATAGGAGACAATCTGATGCTGCAGAGGATTTAAAGGAACAGTTCAACATTTCAGGAAATACACCTTTTTGACTCCTGGCCAAGAGTTGGATGAGAAGATGAACTCTCATGTTTGTCAGTTCAAAGTGAAGCTGCAGCACACAGCAGGTTGATTTAGCTTAGCATAGCACACAGACTGGAAACTGTGAGAAACAGCTAACCTGGCTCTGTTCAACACTAATAAAATCCACCTATCAACAGCTCTAAAGCATCAGTTAACCCTTTATGTTTATGTTTGTTTGAAAAGTAAAAAAAAAAACTAAAACAAGAACTCTCTGTTTTATGGAGGTTCATCAGGCCCCCAGGAGGTGCGCTGGGCTTTAAAGATGATTTTCGTAGTGGCCAAACAGAGGTACTGCAAGTTCTGGGATCCATCACGTGATGCCATGGGCCCAAAAAACTTTTGTCCATAGACTTACACTGGAAAAGAGACATCTATAAGTCGATTGATACATTACCTTGAGGGTTACAACCCCCACAAAATGACTCGTTCCACTATCTAGACTAGAACCAATTGGTCCAGTAACATTAAAAAAGTCTAAAATAGCCACAAGATTAAATTACTGGATCCCTATTCAAGCCAGGTGAGCGCTAAACTGGAAGTCAGCTGCTTGGCTGTGCTTGGTGGCTGTACATCTCTAGTGCTTCTGCTCCATGGGCCCAATGATGGGGTAGCTGCGCCGATCCAACACATTCTCACTGACCAAGCACTGGATTTTTGACAGCTTTTAAGTGAGACCTGGTTGGCCAATCATTTTGGTAATTTCATATCTATCTATAAAGCAAGAAACGTCTGTATGTATGTCTGTGTGTCTGTGGCTCGCATATCTCTCTGACTGTTTGTCAGATCAACCTGAGCTTTGGGATATGGCTTGCGCATGGCACGATGGTGTGCATCCTTCATTTTGAAGTTTTTTAGATTAATATTTACAACATTATCATTAAAAGTTAAAATCCCATAGACCTCCGTGTAACCAGTCAGCCTATCGCGCTCTCGCTCGCAGCTGTAGCCACGCCTCACGGAATACAAGATCAAAGTATCCTACTGCTATACCGCTCTGCGTCACCCAAAACTTTGCACAGGCTTACCCCGGATGTCCACTGGATCCGTCACGTGGGCGATTCAGCCACAGCGCGCGTGCTGGAGCTAATCGCAGCCATTCAAGTCAATGTAAACTGCTCCACCAGAAGCGGCTTGGCGCTCCGCTAAAAATACGCGCCGGGTCTATTTTTTGACGGATGCCGCACAACGAAGCGTCAATTTCCACAGACCAAATGAGTCAAACAGGAAGTCAGGCGCAGAAAAGACGAGAGTATCCGGTCAATTTTCAAAATAAAAACACCCATGAAAACTCCGGAACGTATTTCACATCGCTACAACAACATGACGTCAAAGTTTGTGGCCCCCGGCAGGCAGAGAAATCTTTTCTTTGTTTGTTGATGTCTTTATACCTCCAGTGTTTCCGCAAATTATGGTGTGACATCATGATCTCGCGATCCGTCAATTCCAGCTGCTCGCGTGCGCGCCGCTATAGATACGCTTCCAGTGGACATTGACGCCCGGCACAGGACGGAGGAGTCCGTGCCACGGCCGGACCACGCACGCGACGGATCCAGTGTACACCCGGGGTTATGGCATTCCCTTTGGTCCCTCCCCCATATAGGAATAGATGAAGTGGTGCAGTTTGCATTAACATGACATGTTTCAGTAATCTCATGGTAAGTAGTATTTCTTAAGTTTCACCACGCTGTTCTCATCTGCTCATGGTGTTTGCTGACATGACTACAACATGGTTAGACTGACTAAAACATTGCCTAAACTTCCCATACCAAAGTATGGCTAGGTCAGAAACGTTTGTTTTTGTTCAGGCGTGCAGGGTTACGTGCTTGCTATGTACAGTTTGTCTATTAACACTATGTAAGAGTATGTACACCTCTTTGTACATCCAACCATCGAACACAGCCTCATTTGGCCATACATGAAAAATCTACTTAAGCTTCCACTTTTCTATAGAAATACATACTTCCTATGGGCACTGCACTAGTTGTGGAAACAGAGCAAATTGGACTTCACGTGCCACTGAGCAACTTTTACAGGAATGAAGAAAGCCACAGAAATGCCACAGATATGTCCTTGATTTTTACAGTTTGAATGTATGAAAACTAACATAATTTGAGCTTTTGTTTTTTTGTACAAAGCAGAATTACAGTCTGGCTGAAACGGACTTGTTAAACTCTGGGTAGAGCAAAATCCAGGATTTATTTCTAAACACATTATACATGTTAGGAAATACTTACGTAAAAAGGCTGGGGACCGTGTAGGACTAAACTGCAGCGTTAGATTGTTGAAATGTTTTTTATCATTTCTGTGTCCCACTCTATGAAACCTACAGTACTACTAACGTCAGAGCTCACAGTATCAGTGCCATTTTTACTGCTGTGTGTTGGCAGCGAGTCTACTACGTCTTACAAGCTCTCTGAGCTTTTCAGTCCAATAAATACATGACAAACATCTCAACAAATATCACAGTCATATAAATACAAACTAAACAGCCGTCACTAACGAACCTTTCAGCTGCCAGTTACAGTATCAAATGTTCCACAGATTGACTACGGAGGCCTGAGAGTGTCAGGTAAAAAACAACTGAAACAAGTGTTGTGTAATTATAATACTTAATATTACAAATACACATTTTACTTTGTTTCACACGTTGCTGCTGTATCATTGACCCTGTTACATGAATACCAGACGGTTTCATGAGGCTAACTTATAAAGCTTGATACTGTAAAAACAGGAAATGATGATCTCTATAAGTACATACTCGGTGTAAAGTCATCCTACTAATGTTTGAAGACGTACTGTAACCGCTCCACCCCCACGCACACACACATTTACATTCATAAATTCAAACGTCCCCAATAACCAACACTCTTCATGTATTCATTAGATTGTCTGTAGGCTACGCCCACCTGCACACACACATCAACATGATGTCACTCATCTCACAGAGGTTGAATAAACAGATTATTTCCTCCCACACACACACACACACACACACACACACACACACACACACACACATAAGACACACATGCTGCACTTGTCATACCTGTTCAAAAATCAATTTGCTTTTATCATAAACACACACACATGGATGTCCACATGGTGAGTTTGTGGGCGTGTGTGTGAGGCTTCCTGAAGCATGACAGGATTTACATTAACAGGCACGAGCTGTCACTCTTTACCACAGATCCATAAGCTTAATGGGTGAATCACAGCAGCCATCAAACGATCGGCTGCAAATACACAGTGTTTAATCAGAGACGTCGCCCGGCAGCGCAGCGGGGAGTCCATTTTCATTTCATAAACCTTTAAAAGCTTCTCGATTGTCACTCTCCTTCCTGCCTCTCTTCTTTTATGGCTGTATAAGCTGCTGCTGAGTGTTTTATGAAGATGTATGAGCGTCATAAAAATGTGTTTAGGTTTTTCTCGTCACTCTTATTGCTTTTCATGATTGTAATGGTGCTGGTGAGACACTGCTGCGATGCTGTCTATAAAATAGACATTAGTCACGTCGATACCAGGCGTCCCCTGTTTACAGATGTACATACACACCACTGTCACATGGGATTAGAGGCCACGGTGCTTCTCTGGTCTCATTACTGTCTAATACATACTGAAACTCAAATAATAATAGACAGCATCCCAAATATGTTTTCAGGGGCAGATGATGTTGAATTTACGTGTCAGTAGAGACTGAAACTCTTCATGTTCATGATGTTACTCTGCGTTCAGTTTGTCAGGTCAGGACACACTTATGGATCACAGCAGTTCCCTCCTCTGTGTAATGAATATTTACATTGAAGCAGCAACAACAGCTCATACAGAAGCACATAAAGTCAGTAACTGTTCGTCCTGATGTGTCTGAGAGTTTAAATCATAAAAAGGTACCTGCTTTACTGTATGTGAAATAATGTGAATTATAGAACTGGAGGCTGCAGACCCAACACACACACACACACACATCCCTGCTGCTGATGGCTACAGGTGTGTAATCCAACTTAGACACTTAAACATACAGTGTGTGTGTGTGTGTGTGTGTGTGTGTGTGTGTGTGTGTGTGTGTGTGTGTGTGCTTGGATGAATTACTGAATGGGCCTACTGGGCTCAGACTTGGGGGCCCAAAGTGTCAGGGCCCTGCCGACCTTCACCTGCAAAATTTAAAATGTCAAATAAACACATAGCAACCAGGAAGAGACTCAAAAACAACACAAAAGGACACAATATTACTTCAGAGAGACACAAACGACTACAGCAGGACACAAAACAACCACAAGGAGACAAAAAATGACTACAGAGAGCTACCAAAAAACCCATAAAATGATCTAAAAGAGACACAAAAATACCCCAGAGAAAAAGGACAAAAAAAAACAAAAAACATAATGAGACATAAAATGACTGCAAAGAGACACAAAAATTACTCCCAGAAAGACAACAAATTAACCCAAAAAGACACAAAATGACCCCAGAGACCCAAACAACTATAACAGGACACAAAACAACCACAGGGAGACACAAAACTGCTACAAAGACGCACAAAACAACCAAAAAAGACAAAAATATTACCTCAAAGAGACATTAAATAACCTCAGAGGCACAAACAACCACAAAAATGACACAAGATGACCACATAGAGACACAAAATGACTACAAAGAGACCAAACACAACTACAGAGACAAAAAAGATCTATAAGAAGACAAAATGACCACAAGGAGAAACAAAATATTTACAAAGACACAAATAAAAGGGGACACAGAAAGACTTAAAAAAGACTGCCAAGAGACACAAAGTTACCCCAGAGGCACAAACATTTATTACAGGACCAAAAAAAACCCCAAGGAGACACAAAACAACTAAAACGAGACCAAAAAAAATACAAAATGACACAAGACAGCCAAAAGAGATGAAAAATACCTATGAGAAGACACAAAATGACCAAAAAAGACAGAAAAAAAACCCCAAAGAGACACAAAATTACCTCAGAGACCCAAACAACAAAAAAAGACACAAAACGACCACAAAGTCTGTGTCGTGCTCCTGAGTAGGAGGAGTGGTGGGGCCCTTTGCACATCCATGCCTGGAGGCCAATTCTCTCACAATCTGCTTGTGTGTGTGTGTGTGTGTGTGTGTGTGTGTGTGTGTGTGTGTGTGTGTGTGTGTGTGTGTGTGTGTGTGTGTTGCATGGTCACATGCTGTAAACCGTTTCCTTTTGACCCCAAATAAGACGACTTACAAACTTAATTAATCGTAAATTAATCTTAATATTTCACACGTTTCAGATTTAATCATTAATCCATCATCGTCAGACCAACTGATACCTTTGTGTAATCACCATAAACAAATGAAACCAAGGTTGAATGATTGATAGCTTCTGTCTCACACCGCTGAGACTAACGACGTGTACGGTTTCTTCAAATTAACACCATATTTATAAATCCTGTCTCCCTGAAGTCATTTTCTTTAAGAGGACAGAAGGACAGGAGACGACAACATCTCTTAAAAACAGCATTTGTGCATTCAAAGATGGTCGAGGGTCCACGCCATACGATAAAGTTCTTAATCGCCAGTCTCCCTTTACGCAAAACAACAATAACAATCAAATTAGACTTAAAGTTACATTTTAAGAGAAAAAAAAGCAGAAATGAAGAACAAAGTTAAAAGCCTAAGGTTTAAAAGCAAAGTGCACAATGCCACATCAGTTACTTTAATACTGTATTATTTCTACAGGTCTACCTTTGGAAAAGAAGTTTCTCTTTGACTAAAAATGAGATTAAATGCAGACTCACAGATTTATCCATTAGAGGCCTGATGTGATTTGCACCTGATATTTTTTTAACTGACAGCTGATATTTTTTCCTTCATAGACAACCAAGGAAAAAAACTATTTTTGCAAAAAGCTTGGATGCACCAAAATACCTGATAGCAGCCAGTAACATGTTAACAAATGAAGGCCTGTCTCAGTCAGAGGCCTGGTCTGGTTACTAAGCAGTTTTTTGTTTTTTTTCTTCAGAAGTTTTTCAGATGTATAAAACCAGGTTGTTGGCTACCTCATTCCTCGATTACCCTGTAAGTTAGTCATATTCCTTCAGTCTGTAAGAGTCCTCAGATCGAAGGAATCAAAAGTGTTTTTCATAAAAATGAATCCAAGTTGTGAGGATTGTTGTAACTTTAAGCACTGATAAAATGTAAACAGGTGAGTCATATAAAACTTCAGCCCTCCTACGGTTGTCATGAATGTTGACATTAGCTACAGAGACCAAAACAGTTTTTTGTACCAGGCTGTAAACATGTTCATTTCTACATTTTAACACAGGGACTATAGGGACTGACTCGCTCTTGGAGCCAGCCTCAAGTGGACATTAGAGGAACTGCAGTTTTTGGCACTTAAGCGTATGCTTCATTTTCCAGCCCCGGAGGTCGCCGCTTGGTTTTATGTCCTCAGTCTTTTCTTTCATTGTGAGTCTTGATGTAAATCTTAAACTCCTCCAGGAGATCAGAGACAGATAATACATGCTGTTTGTAGTCACAGACAGTTGGCTTATATAATTTTTTGTGTTTCTCAGCACCTGTTCATCTGTGCACCTTTTACTCTCCCAACACTAATCCTGTTCCACACACACACGCACACACACACACACACACACGGTCCATCACAGATTTATAGTCTTGGCTGACACAGCCCTGAGCTGCATCCAGGTGTTCTGTTCTTTCCGTTTTTAAAATCACTTACTTGGGTCTTTAAAATTTGGCTCACCCACAGGTGCAGCTTGGACGGCGTGATTCCCTCCACCCTGCGCTGCACTGCTTCAGTAAAGATTCAGTTAAAGTGAGATGAGATCTGAGACCGAGGAGAAATTTCTGTCATTAAGGATTAACAGTTAATGTTAAGTTTCCTGCAAACACCTCGAGCAGACAGATGGAGGAGCGCTGCTATCAGTGTGTTTGTGTGTGTGTGTGTGTGTGTGTGTGCGCAGAGATTGACCCCAGGTGGAGCTTAAGCACCTGCCCTTTTGCCCTCTGACCAGATAAGTGCCTTTTTTGCAAGACATTTTTTTTCTATTTCTTTTTCTAATTTAATATTTGAGTTTTTAAATTTGGCCCTTGGCATCAATGCTCCATTAAAAGTGTGTTGTAATGCCTGATAACGGCATTTGAGTTTTATTCTGCCAGACTACAAGAGCCCCTGCCCCTCCTTCGTCAACGTCCCTTGTCACAGTCACCACAGTTAACACACTAAAGTCTATCACCCTGCAGAGCAGCATCATGTCTCGCTGTGACCTGTCTTCATGGACAGCCAGGTAACGATAGTGTTTGCCCTGAGCTTCAGCATTGTCTCTGATTGTTATGAGATTAAACTATTAAAACATTTCCCTGACGCCAAGAGCCACCTTTTGCCGCGAAAGGTACTGCTGCTTTGTCAGTAATTTGACTGTCAGACACCTACGCCAAGGGCCGGCTTCTGTGGCGGTTTGATATGCTGCCGGGCAGCGTCAGTTTCTCCTGCAGGAGCCCCCAACACCAGAAGGGGAGGCTGCCTGGTGTCTGGCCTCCAGCATCCATGTTGGCAGTGAGCCTGCCTTGCTGAGGATCATGCAGCTTCTGGCCAGTGCAGCAGCTAAGGACCACTCCAGAGAGACCTGCGCAACTTTTATTAACTCTTCCAATTTATTAACTCTTCCAAGTTAGCCAGGTGAATTTTGAATTTTATCTCCGGTGTTTCCATTCTTTTTTTTTTTTTTTTTTTGTGCAAATTGAAAATGCACATAAGAGACTGTGGAGGGAAATGCACAAGATAACGTGTCAGAAGGCATCTGTTTGCAACCAAATCACCACAAAAATATTGGCATTGTACATTTCTGCAAACTACGTTACATTTGTTCATCATGTAGCTCACACATTGGAACTTTACATTTCAACAGCGCTATGTTTAGGCACAAAAACTACATGGTTATGTTCAGGAAATACCCAGTTTTGGGGGCACAGTCCCCACTGGAAAAGCAGCAATGTCTCTTTAAAAAAACAACAGCTTTTTTCGTGCCACCATCCCTGCTGCAGAAACAGCATCAGGTCGCTATTAAACATCCAAGGTTGAGGGCTGAAAAGCCACTGAAAACCAAACAATGACTTACTAAACAGCAACCGGTTTTGCTGTTTGTTGGTCCTGAACAGGTCTGTGTGTGTCTCTATGTTTAGGTTTACAGTACCATATGCTTATTTCAGCTTCAGGAGGAACATGTGGACAGGTAACTCATGTGGAACAGCAAGTTAGAATCTTTAAACTGAATGAGAGCGTCAGCTGACACTTGATGGTTGATGCAGCAGTTGCAGCTGCTGCTGGGAAACCAACATAAGTTTGAGTCTGGTTGATGATGTGGTGATGTCACAATCAGGTAGATCAAGAGAGGAAGTAAAGACAGAAAGGTTTATGACTTGGGGGGAGTGGGAAAAAAGTACTTTTTGGATTTTATGAAGATTGAAATTGCACCTGGGAGAGTGGAACGGGAGGAGAAACAGTGGATGCAAGAGAAGATAGGTGTCAGATGACATTTCAATAAATCACAAATGGTTCAGTGTCATTGGGATTTTGTTTTTAAAAAGAACGAGAAAAAAATTAAATGACAGAGGCCCCTGGAGAATCCACTGACGGTGTGTGTGCACAGAGGGTAGAGCACGCTAAGACACGAAAGGTTTTGTGTTCAGCTGAAGGATAAGTGAAAGGAGTGAGTGGACAAATATCAGTCTGTGTAAAAACACAGAAGAGACGCTAATGCTTGACTATCACAGTGGTTGTTGTGTATTTGAGATTAGAAAAGAAAATGCATGCCAGTCACAGGGAGGAGTTTTAATGATGGAGGTGATATTTGATAGTAATATTTTGATTTGAAGTAAAGATAAATATAAATGGTGAGTGAGTTGATTTTGAGTGAGTCATCTTAAAGTAGGCCATCAGCGTTTCTCTTCCTATATCTAACCTCCGTAACTTTACCTTAAGTACACAACGTCATTCGTGGGACGCTAATTTGTTGGATACCATGTGAACGGTTGTATGAGGATATGAGTATAGCATGCATCAGTTGAGACAAAGAAAAGACAGAGTAAAGAGCGAAAGAGATCGGCTAATCAGCCATCATCTGTGTCTCCCCTCCACCCCCTGTGCCCAGTCCCACCAGTGCCCAGATCTACACTGCCAGTAAATTCACATCTCCTTGTTTGAGGCAAAACAAGTTGTACTCTGGCAGGAAATGAAGGCATACATCAAAAAGCTGCTGGGGAACAGTGCAGCATGGCAGCACTGCAGACATCTCATTTGGGTTAACAGAAACTGCAATATGGTTCAGTAGCACCACTAATGACTAGACTGATAGTGCTGAGTTTGATGGATGGGACCAAACTGGTGCTGATTGGATTGGTATGCAACAATAGCCTGGATTCTACTGGTGGGCCAAACAAGGCTCGCATCCCGAGTGAACTCATCACTTCTGTCTCCAAAAAACAGAGTAAGAGGAAATCCTTCGTCATCCTGTCACTCAGAGGTGATTCAGACAGAGGATTAGAAATGTACCTGCAGCAGGTTGGTGTGTTTGAAGGGCGACTTTGACAAGACAGAGGGCGTTTGTTTGTCTGAAGCCTCCTATAGTCTGAGAGATTGTTGCAAGCTTAGTGCAGCTACACTGTGCCACATGGATCTAATAAACTTACAACATCAAGTTTGACTGTATCTCAGGCTATGACGTACAATGCAAAAGCTTCTCATACTGAGTGCACAAGGATGCTGCACGGGCGCAGTCACAATGACATCATGTTATCACCTGGAGGTCTTCAAATATGGTCTTGTTGTGTTATTGGGAGCCAGAATAGAAGGAGTCATGGCTCAAAACCAGCCGCCGAAACAAACAAGTGTGGTCCTCCTTTATAAGATTGGCTTCCTGTGACATCATCCATCCACTGAGTGAGAGCATACGGGTCGGCCAGTCTGGTCCCGTTGGTCAGTGTTTACTTCTTCCAGTAACACTGGCGGTCCCGGAGAGTGAGTGACCTGACATGGTGCGTTGGTAAATTCAGTCTGACGCTCTACACTAAAATGAGAGCCCTGTTGGTGGAAGAAACGGAGCCTTATATTTCTACATGAATGAACCAACGCTTAAGTTAATCACACATTCACTCCGCTCGGCGCTCTGCTGCTCCGTCTCCACAGACAGAGTGTCCAGAGTGCGCTCTGCCACTCTGAGAGTGCGCTGCTCTGGATAACCCAACGCTACATTCAGACAGCGCTCCCAATTTATCAACGCTCCAGTTTGTGTCAGAGTGCGCTCCTGAACGCACCACTCACATCATCTTCCTCCATTGGCTAAAACAAGACAAAAGAACCTGTTAGCTAGTGCTAGCTAATGTCTGTGGAGAATTATTTCGCTTCCAGCTAAGCCCCACCCACCAACGACGTCAGACTGTTCACTAACAGTAAAAGGGTCCATAGCGTCCACTTAGACTGATACAGATTTTTTGGGTGGGCCTGTTTTAAGGTGGCTAAAATACGTTTTGATATTGACCCCCTTCCTCAGCAATGTAACACTGATCTTCTCTGGTGGGACTCCTGCCTGTTATTTCAGACCGGGGGCGCCAGCCGTCATCTACTGAGGGTAATACACTGACTATAGATATGTACCACATACAGCCCCACTTCAGAAATCCCAAACAAACCCTTTAATAGAGATCTTTCTGTCAAATGTTCAACATCAAACTGTCCCCTGCACTGCCTCTCTGTAGCAGAACTCTTAATTTTTTAAATATATTTTCATAATCTAATAAGAGCGTTGGAACATATTTTAGTTTTGCTTTAGGTAATCACTCGCTCGTTCACAGAAATCTCCTTTAAAATGTTTTTATCAATATGATTTTTAGTGCAGACTTCAACACACGCTGCAGCATCCTCTGACTTCTGTGGTAGCTTAGCAACAGTTGCTGCACTCAGGAGGGGTGTGCCAGCCGATCACTCACATACACACACACACACACACACACACACACACACACACACACACACACACACACACACAGAGCTGTCTTCCTAGGTTTTCCTATAGTGGCTGCTACAAACAGCATTATATACAGTAGGTTGGGCAGATGATGAAAAACTCTGAAGTGTAGCTGTGGGGCTGGATTATGATGTTTACTGCGTTTCACCAGGTTTTTTCATACAACACACCGTTTCATGAAAACAACTAAATCCCCAGTTTGGATGGAGGGGCCAGTGGAGGGAAGTCCATCCAGTGGAGTACTTCCATTTCCATTGCAGATTAAGATTTTGCATAAAAGGAAAACAATAACTGTGTTTTTAAAATCTGATTCACTAAAACAAGTGCAGGTGTGTTTTCAGAAGTGGACACAATGACGTCTGCAGTTTTACATTTACACTGAAATATGATTGTAACCTGGTAAGACAAAACTCAAACAAACTTAGCCTGCTCTTGTTTCCTGTATAAAACAAAAATCAGAGACCACTGATAAACTGAGATCATGTGTGACATTGGTTTCACCACTGCCCTGCTCTGTCCATTCATTCCAATGGGAAAAGTCAACGTGAGCACAGATAAGACCAATACTTTCGCCCCATTGTCACTGAAGTATACATTATGTTGCTTTCAGATCTAGAGTTGTCTTGCTTTGGTCTGACTCTGACTCTTGTTACAAAGTTGTATAACTGCCTAGAGTTGGGAAAATATGGGAAAAATCCAGGAAGTAAAGCAAACGTTGAAGAAGAGTACACTGTCAAGATAAATGTGACACTTTCTAATGTCACAATGGAGGGACAACTACGCAGGTTGATTTTAGCGCTGCTCATCGTGGACTATATTGCTGTCATTGTTCATTTGAGTCAAAGCATACAGTTTGAAAACGAGGCGCGGCTCCAACTAGAAAACAATGTTTTGATGCATTGGATGTGCTGAATGTGCATATTAAGGCAGTACAGGAGGAGGCGCACATTAATAATCCTCCAGGACTGTAACATGCTCATGTTTAACCCAAACAATGTGTCATGTGACTGCAGTTGCTTCAGATCCAGGTCGGAACACGTTCTCACCACAAACCAACCGCACCAGAGTTCCTTTGGAACCGGACTGAGACCACCTCTTCAAGAAGGTCTCAGTCCGGTTGTTTTAGTGTGTTCACACCTGCACAAACGAACCACACTGAGGGGGCAAACAAACTGGAGTTTGATTGAACTGAACCAAACAGGGCAGGTGTGAAAGCAGCCTAAGACCAATTTGTCACAAGCCCCAACCGTTCTAAACATTCTGACACTGAAGCAGCATTGTTTCAGACAGACAGACCAGGAGAAAATAAACGTAGTTTGAGACATATTTCTGTTTTAGCAAGACACTGTCGTGAGATCTGGCAACAACTGATGTGATTCTTTTGTTGCCTAAACCTAACCAAGTGCTTTTGTCGACATCCCAGCGTTGGTTGTGGCGTCCCAGAACATCTAGAGCAGACGCAGGAGGAAACCTAGCACGTAATATGCAAATGTGAAAGTCAACCTGGGATGAGAACGTGTTGGTAATATTTGTTGGTAAATTTGAGACTGTCATGTCACACTCTGCATCTTCAGAACAAGGAAGTGCGTTTGTTGACGTGCGGGGGAGTGCTGTGATCAGTGAAACTCACAGGAAACTATGATGATTGGTCAAATTTACAGAGAAGCTGCTGTGATTGGACAAAATTGCTCAGAAAACACAAGATTGGTTCAGTTTGCAGTAGTTGAAAGGGCTGATTCTGCTGCATCATACGTGCTTTTAATTTGAAATACTTTGACACTTATTTGCTGATAATACTTATTAACTTTGACTTCAGTACGGTTTTGAACACAGTACTTTTACATGTAATGGAGTATTTGTCTCTTGTGTGTTGCTACTCCAGCAGATAGACTACATCTTTTTTATCAAATAACATAAAATGGATGCTGGAGGGATCGTTGCTGCTGGCTGCTGTTGCTCCATGATTATTTAAAGCTGTTTTGAAGCGTAGTGACTAAGAGTTGAAATATATATTTCTCTTTTAGCGCTGGATATTCTTTTCACTAATTCTGTAAAATATGACGTTAAACTTCCAGGGCTGTGTGAAGCCTCTTCATTGAAAATAACAAAAAGAAAATCCCAGCAGACATTCAGCCTTCATCTCTGCCTGTCCTGCCCAGCTGTCCTCCTTTTCCATCCATGCTGTCTGACACATGTGTGCTGTAGCTGTACCTGAATGCTGTGTGTAGTATTTTTGTTCATGTCCATCTTTGTGTGACTTTTCAGTTATGTAACTGCAGGGCTTTTATTTCCTTCTTCCTTTTGATGTTCCCTTCATTTCCTCCCTCAGTCCTCTTTCTCCCCTCAGCTCCGTCCCTGCACCTCCTAACCTTTTCACTCTGTCCCATTTCCCCCCTCCCTCGTTCGAACCTGTTTTTCTGTGAGTAAGTGTTGCTTTCATTCTCAGTATGTTTTGCTGAATGTGCATAATGTTGGCCGTAGAGGGCAGCGCTCCATGCTGAGAAAACAACTCTCAAAGCTCACTCTTCCTTTTCTCTTTTTGTACTGCTCACCTGATTTTATCTTTTTTCCTCAGGATCCATTTTTGTCTTCTTCATCTGTTCTGTTCACGTTCTGTCTTCCATTAGAGGTGGGTGATAACACAACATTTGGTTTTGAACCAGTACCAATTAATACAGGGCCAGCATCACAGATAGGACAGATATTTCTTTATTTAAAGCAGCTTGTATTTCATACAGGGGAGAGTCAAATATCCTGAGTGATGAGGTGATAATCAAACTGCTAAAGTAAAAGTTAGATTATATTTTGAAAATGTAACATTAACCAACGCTGTAGATCTGATTTCACCACACTACACCTGGATATTTCTCGCCTGTGCCTCTCTGAGAAGACAGTGAACAGTGACAGTGTCTCTGTGTCAAAGGTCTGGATGCTCAGGCGTTACCCTCCTCCCTTCTTTTCTGCTTGCAGCTCCACGTTCTCTTTTGTTTCTTTAAGGGCTGTCAGCATTGACGCATTGATCACGATGTGATTAAGGTTCGAATGTAATGAGTATGACTGACTGCAGACCTGCATTTTGAGTCCTGTGTGTGATTTATCGTGGCTTCATGTTGGTAGAGAAAAACTCTGCTAGCCACTAGGCTAATTTACGCTTTGTAAAATGTCATAGACTTATGCTAATAATGTTAGCATGTTGTATTTTGCAGAAAACATGTTTAGTATAACAATTATTTTTTCATTGACCCCTATAAGTTTTTCTAAAGTTGAATTGTATGATGCTACCTTTGTTAAATGTTGCTGTTCTTCGTGACATCATATGAGTGGAGGAAATCTCCGCTAGTCGCTAGGCTAATTATTACAATGTAAAATGCCATAGACTTGTGCTAAAAACATTAGCATGTTGTATTTGTGGGGAAAATGTGTCCAGATAAAGATCTTGTGATTTCTAATGAGGCCAGTTTATATGACAGCACACAGCAAATGAAAACAATAAATAATTTATTTTGGGTGTTAACATGTTACATGTTACAATATCATGTAACATGTTAACACCCAAAATAAATTATTTATTGTTTTCATTTGCTGTGTGCTGTCATATAAACTGGCCTCAGCCAACAGATATCTTTCCTTCCATCAGGAAATATCAGTCTGTGATAAATATGGAGGAGAAGTAGATCATGTTAGTGCAGAGCTGTCAGAGCTTTACACCTGTCCCATGGAAAACAGGGCTACACACAAACAGCTCCTGGGAGAAGATCAGCTCTGCACTCAGGATTTCAGGTAAATAGGCTACGATAGTTGAGGTTGCTTAGCAACATCAGACGCAACCTGCTGCCGTGCTCTTGAAAGCTGGCACAAGAAAAGGCACAAGAGTAGCACCAGCGCCTGACCTCGTGTTTTCCAGGTGCTTAAAGAGGCAGCGTGTGGACGGCCCCTTTTGTGTATTTTTACTTATAAAGATAAATAAAAATGAGTCCTGCCGTCGCTCCTGAGAGCTGCAGAACCTGCCTGAGAATCATCATGTTTGTAAGTTTCCTTCTATATTACAGTATTCCAGTGATATCTGTCTGTGCCATGGGTACACTGCAAACAGGAGCTCATTCAGCTCACTGTAATGGACACTGTGGCTGCGTTCTGAATCACACACTTTTTCTTTTTACTTTTAGGAGCTACTGCAGCTGTCCTTAAAACATACGTGCTGTTACGTGCAGTCTGCACACAATCAGGACAAACTACTTTCTAACATCACGCCCTGAACTTTGACCCTCTGGCTTTTATATCCGTTACCTTGGAGATAGAACAAACACCACTCACTGAGTTCTCCAGAGATGAAGATCGACCTGTAGAGCTCTGCTGTTGTTGGTTTGAAATGTGTGTAGTTTAACTTTAAAGTTATAACTGCACAGACTGTAGATTCTAACATGTTATATATGTGACAGTGAAATTACAGCTGCAGCTTTCTGTGAGTGTTATTTTTATAGTTATGTCCTTTTATTTATTTATTTGTTTGTTGTTTGTGATTTTTATGATTATTTTGTTCATATTATTACTATTCAACTAGTCATCAGTTACTTGAATTTGCAGTCATTGCGTCTTGTGAGAGCTGTCAATCAGCTGTCATCAGTTTGCAGCTCAGTTGATGTGACGTATCGTCAAAGCTGGAAGAAACCACTCCTACTACTGCTGTGCTGCTGCAAAGGTGTGTCTGTGTGTCTCCAGACTCCGCCCCTCAGCTCCCTTTTATTCTCTCCTCCCAGTTACTCTCAGGTGCTGCGCTCCTACAGGAAGAGAGAGACAGGTAGAGAGAATCGAGATGGGGGGACAGCCACACCCACCTCGTGTGCAGTACAATACCATAACGCAGGGCCACACGTTACAACAGACTGTACGACTAAATATAAACACATAAAGGCTAACGGGGCTCATGATGTAGCCCACAGCGATCTGACAACATTATTATTGGCAGCTGAGTTTACTGCATATTTCATATGAACACACAGGCGTCAAACGATAAAGTACGTGTTGTCTTAATATCACATAGAATGATTTATCTGTGTGTTATTAATGTTTCATACTTTACTGTAGCATCCACACCAGCAGAGCCACATTAATAATGCAGATGTATTTATCTGTGCAGCACTTTTCTCAACACTGGTACAACGTAGAAAATAAAGATATAAACGCAGCGTGACATCCAGCTCTCATTTCTCCTCTTGTGTTGAAGATGTTCCCGAGCAGAGTCTCCTGCAGTTAACCTCTTCATTACTGTCTTTGTCACCTCAACTGTATTTCCTTTAATTTAAAGTTTTCCATTACCAGTCTGCCCTCGTCTCTCCTTCAGTCGATCCCTCCCCTGGTGTCACATCAGTGATGTGGGTCAGAAAAAAGGAGGACAGAAGCCTCGAGACAGACACATTAGCACCACGAATTGGGTTAACCCAAATGATCCATCACGACAGGCCGGACTAAAGCTCAGCTTCTAGACGCAGATATTGAAATGTCCTCAGGTGAAGACAAAAGACGTTTCAAAGAAGAGGAACTTTTTCATTCTTCTAAAACACCCCTCATTTTATTGTAACTGCACAGCCAGAACCAAGAACAATTTTAATTCTTAGAGCGCTGTTTTGAGGGACTTTCAGAGAGGTACGTTCCACACAAGAGAAACCTTGAGTGATGTGAGTGCACAGTGACTGATCAAACATATGAGCCATTTTACACGTTGTTACACAAAACCAAGCAGCAACCTGCAGGGCTAAAAACTGAAGCCAACACTGAAGTGCCAAAAACTGCATTTAATGTCCACTTGAGGCTCCAAGGATTAAATTTTGTTAGTGGAACAAGTCGTTTTGTGGGTGTTGTGATGCTAAAAAATTTTTTTCCACTAATCTATAAACACGTGATGGACCCCGGAAATTGCAGTACCACTGTTTGGCCACTATGAAAATTGGCCTCAAAGCCTTGTGCAGTTCCTGGGGGTCTGATAGATACTGGACCTATTTCAAAAAAATGAAAAATTTATAAACAATGGATGTATAGACCCTTCTAGAGCCGACGTCACAGTGATGTCATGTTATCACCTGGAGGTGAAGCTGCCTCTCCCCCACAGGGCTGTAGGCTACATAGGAGTCTTCAAATGTGGTCTTGTTGTGTTATTGGGAGCCAGAATAGAAGGAGTCATGGCTCAAAACCAGCCGCCACTGCCCGTCAACAAAAACAAAGACAACTATGGTTAAATGTGATCAGACCAAAGGACTGGACGGAGGCCATCATCAAAAATGCTCACATGTGCAGCGCACACTTCATATCAGGTTAGGGACAAAGTATTTCCTGTTGTAGGGATGAAGAACGTTATGTGTATTAAGGGTTATCATGTCCACCTCATCAGAAACTGGGGAGCTATTAAGAGGAAGATTGGATTTCTCTGGAACGCTAACTTTTTAGCACATTAGCTAACGTTAGCTTCCATAGCAAAACAAACAAGATTGGCTTCCTGTGACATCATCCATCCACTGAGTGAGAGCATACGGGTCGGCCAGTCTGGTCCCGTTGGTCAGTGTTTACTTCTTCCAGTAACACTGGCGGTCCCGGAGAGTGAGTGACCTGACATGGTGCGTTGGTAAATTCAGTCTGACGCTCTACACTAAAATGAGAGCCCTGTTGGTGGAAGAGTGTCCAGAGTGCGCTCTGCCACTCTGAGAGTGAGTATTTCTGAATGCACCATTTGTATCATCTTCCTCCACCGTTGAAAACAAGCCAACAGAGCTTACTTGCTAGCGCTAGCTAATGTCTGAGGAGAATTGTTTTGCCTCCAGCTAAGCCCCGCCCACCCAAAACATCATACTGTTTTCTAACAGTAAAAGGGTCTATTAAAACTAAAAACAGAGCAGTGCAAGACTTTAATGTAACGTCATAAGTTAGATACAGTTTAAGTTAATAGTTGAGAATAAAAACAAACCTAATGATGTAAAAGAAAAATTATAGGAAAGATTTTCAAAAAAGATGAGTCTTCAAAAAATGACTTTACAAGAGGATGCTGATGTAGAAGTATAACAGACTCTTTTTTTTTTACCTCATTAAAATCACTTGTCGCACCTCCTTCACTTGCAGTGTTAAATGTATTTAGTGTTTTGTGGACCCATCAGTTGTGAGAATATTTACTGTACGCATGGATATTTCAGTGCAGCCATTTGTTGTCACATCCAGTGTTTGTGAATGACACCTCCTGAGTGACCTTGTTAGCCTGACAGTGTTGGAGCGTCATCCAGCAGTCACCTCGCCTCCTTTTCTCTCCTCTCAATCCTCAGACAGTCCTTCAGGTCAGAGCGCTGTAATTGGCCCATTGATTGGTGACAAGCCTGATGCAAACCGGCGCTGTGCAGACAAACAGTGAAGTGACAGGCGGTCGAGATGATGCACACCTACATCAACCTGCGGGTACAGCAGCACAGACAGACTTACAGGCTGCCGGATAGACAGACATGTTGAAGAGATGACAGAGAGGAAGACGGTGACGGGAGTGACAGTGACAAATGAAAAAGTGTCGACCTCAGGAAGAATATTTGTTCCTCTGGCTGGAACACATGTGGAATATAAATGAACAGATAACAGACAGGAATGCAGAAAGTGTTGGGTTTGATACACACATCTGTCCTTTTTATAAAAAACACACACAGTTTAACCCTTTGAACTCTGCCAGAGAAACGGTCTGCCAGGACATATGTTAGTATTTTGGCTTATTGTGATGTCATTTCATGGAGTTTTTTTCAAACGCTTCATATACCGAAAGTCCTTATAACCTGAGAGCTAAACGGTTATGTATATAAACCTTAATAATTGATAAATGTATTGAAATCAGTTATTTGAACACCATTTTTTGTTCTTCAGATATGCTCATTTTTATAAGCAGAGTGCAAAGCCGTTTCGATAGTTTCATCCCAGTGCTTACAGTGGTATTTTCTGGTGTTTTTTTATCCCTAAAATCTGTACAATCAGAAAACTAAAAGGTTACGGTCAATAAACTAAAACAACTGCTTCAGATATTAAACATTGTGTCATTAATCAACTTATTCTCAGAGAGCAGTTTGTATGATATCCCACAAAAAATGCATGCACAGCAGTTCATATGATGTCGTACAAATTAGCGCCACACAAATGACTTTATATCCTGAACGTACCATTATGTAATTAACGTAAAGTTATGCAGGTTAGGTTGAGGGAAAGTGTGTAGAAACGTCTGTTTAAAATTGCCTCATACTTCAATGCATCCTTCATGTTGTCATAGATACAGCCAATAGATGGCACTAGAGGGCAGAGTCAAAAGTTTCTGGCATCAAACGGGATGATGGTGAAGGAGGACGTAATATTGCACCTTTACAGCCATATAACGTTACATCATGACATGTGGACAAAGAATTCTTTTCACAATATAACAGTTGTGTTCTGCAATTCTTTACATGTCTTTGTCATCCCCACTGGTCGTATCTCACTTGAACTACGTTACGTTCTCTGGTGGTTCTGCTCCGTTTCGTCCATATCCGTGAGCCTTCAGGAAACATAAATACGGATGAAATGAACGGACAGAAGGCTCCGTCCATCTTCGTCTTCATATCTTAACGTTGAGCATAAATGTGTCCTTGGACAGGAACATGTATCATTACATCTGACGGCTGTAATATAACCATTTCTTTTCTGTAGTGTTTTTCTTTAAATGTTAATTTACTTCACTCCAATTGGAGACAAAATCCCAGCAGAGTTACAGACTGTGGAAACACTGCTGTGAATGTTCAGCTGCATTTCTGTCTGTGCTTTTCTTCTTTTGTTGTCGTACCATCTGAGAGATTTTTTAACTGATCTTCCTCACTATCCGTGATTCAAAGATGGTGGCAACATAGGAAATACAACCCCCCCCCCCCCCCCCCTTCCACCCTCTCTGTGATGTTGCGAGGGCCCCAGAGATTCACCATATTTTTAGACTGGTTCTGTGAATTTCAAATGCTGCATCCATCTGGTGGCTGCTTGATGATGATCACCAGCCTCGTGATTGGACTGATTTAGAGAGTGGACGGGGCTTTGAGCTGACAAGGCCTGGACGTGTCACACTTTCCGAAAGCTTGTCACCAGATACCACAGCAGTGCTTCCAAATGGGAGCCCAGATG
This sequence comes from Cephalopholis sonnerati, assembly GCA_019142605.1. Lineage (NCBI taxonomy): Eukaryota > Metazoa > Chordata > Actinopteri > Perciformes > Serranidae > Cephalopholis > Cephalopholis sonnerati. The sequence goes on from JAGQAX010000002.1 coordinate 1,510,114, forward strand.
TAGCCTGATAGAAGTGTAGATGTGTGCAAATCAGTGTGCAATCTTCTTTAATGTTCCTCCTCTCCCTCTTTGACAAATTAATGAAGTGAGTTTCTGACAGCTGGAGATGTAGTCACCTCCAGCTGATGGAGGAAGCACCCAGTACATCAGGAAGGTAAAGTTCAACGGAGCAGTTTTCCGTGATCTGAGATGCATTTAGTGGGAATTTATTACTCTTAAAGGGCAAGGTGAACCGTGATAAATCATTCTGAGTATCAGGTTCAACCTGAAGTGAAATATTTCCATCTTGAAGGAAGTGGTCTGTGATCGCATGAAAAATGAACATCAAAATAATGGAAACAAACCATCTGTGCAGTCTTTCTGTGAAGCACCAGAATCGATGTCAGTGAACTCTCGGGGGGGTTCAGGAGGACATCCGATGATGGGATCTCTCATGGAAGAACACTGTTGCATCCCGAAAGGTTTAAGGACATATTTTGTGTCTTCAAACACAGTATTTGTCGTTGTGCTACTTCATTTGTTTCCAAAGATACCAATTATTGAAAATAATAACGATAATAACAATGATAAACTTTATTTATAAAGCACCTTTCACACAAGAAACGCTGGGCAGTTTAAGCTTCACATGAAAACAGACATAATGGATGTAAAACAGACAAACAGGGTGATTTTATATAAAATGACATTCAAAACTGTTAAAAACATGGATTACCTGATTCATAAAATCATAGAGTTGCAGCAGGGTGAGGCATCAATAGAAAGTAAAAGCATAAAAAGAATGAGTTCAGAGCTGTATCAGGAGAGTTACAGCGAGTTAAAGGCTAAAGTGAACAGATGAAAATATTTATCGAGCTAGCCTCCCTGATATCTAAAGGTAGTGTGTTCATAGCTTTGGGGCGTCACTGACAAAGGCTGCATCCCCGATCTTCTTCCAATAAACCAGCAGCAGATGATCGCAGTGTTCTTGGAGGCAAATTGTTAAGAAGGGAGTTAGCAATGTTGCTCGGTCCCAGCCCATGTAGGGTTTTGTGTACAAGGGGGAGGAGCTTAAAATCAATTGTAAATGTATCAGGAAGTCAGTGCAGAGCAGCTCAGCTCAAAAGGTGCGTTACAGTTGTCGAGTCGGCTTGAAATAAAGGCACGAATCAACTTCTCTGCTTCTTCCTCATTTAGAAATAGTCGTACCTTAGTGATGTTTCTGAGGTGGAAAAATGAAAATAGGTTACAAACAGTTTGTGGTGTTTGATTTGTCTCCATGTGTCACCTCATATGTTTAATAGTGTCATTTGTCTTGTACAGTTTAGTGATATTTCTTATTTCTTATTTATAGTTTCTTTGTATTATATTTCTATAGCTGTTGTTGTGCTGCCTTATTTTTAACTTATACCTTTATTGCACTAAATCTGAGAGCTGCTACCTCAGTATCGTTGTACTTGTACAATGACAATAAAAGGATTCAGATTCTGATTCTGATAAATTGAGATAAATATAATGCAGCACTGGATTATTAGAGGAACTAACCCTGTTTGAGGCGGTCTCATCTTCTGTGAGGGAGACAGTCCCACATGGTTGTGATGGTCAGAAATGAAGAAATGAATCTTTTTGAATGACTCTTTTAAGTGTCAGATATGTGCCGGGTCAGTCAGCCTGTCAAATGTGCGACTGCTCACGAATCCTTCCTCCCACTCACAGTGACTGTAGGGTACCTCTCACACTGCCTGTGAGTGAACGACATGTGACTGAATCCGACTCCAGTTCAGACAGCCGAGCAGCTACACTCGTCAAGTCACATCCATGAAACAGGAGCAGGTCTAATTTATGTGTAAACTGTTCGCAGAAGGAAATTTAGCGTATTTCGGCATTCATCAATATGTTAATAGCTCCGATCTTTATCTAGGTACTAACAAAATGTACATCTGTTTCTGACTGCTGGAAGTGATTGTGTAAATATGAAATCGCAGATAAATGTTGCTTGTCATTGTAGTTTTATTTGGTATTGTGCTCTGTTATGTTAAAAATACGCAGATGCCTTTAAAACACGTGAGTTAAACATGACAGAGAGGTCTCCCCGATGATGTAAGCAATGCGCTCGTCTGCAGCATTTTTTGCATAAATTTTAATGTCAAACTATTTTTTTTTTTACTTTTTGGACGGTTCTTACAACAGAGGACACGGAGTTAACGGCACCTGTTACTTCCTTCCAAGTCTTTGATGTACCTGTCCCTGTCACAGCACTGCTAACAGTAAAATATAAAATGTTTTTCTCAACCCCACTTCACCTAAAATAACTTCAGTCTCAGCATCAGTAAAGTTTTTCTTTCACTCACTCTTTCTTTTGTTTGCTCCATGTCCGCAGGTCGACAGGATGCACCTGTCCATAGTAATTATCACCTCCATATATGGTGGTCACTGGATATTCATGGACGGGATGTATGCTAACTGCTGACTAGCCAGAGCACGCTGTTCATTTACAATTGATTGGCATTAATGAACATACACACGTGTCTACGATCAAATCAGAGTTTTCCGCAGCATTCATGAATCTGGAGTAGGTTTTTGGTACCGAGGTATTTTATGTGCAAATTTGCTCACAGATTTATTAACGCTTCATGAATGAGACCCGTTGAATGAGCCTAAGTGAACTGTTTTCTTGAGGTGGGACGTATTCTGCTTGCCCAGGAAGAACGACAAATCGATGCAGTCAGATCATATTTCTGTAAGGGGCTGATCGATATTTATATGCAAATGGGGCTGGTCCAAAACAGGGGGGGTTCCCAAACTTTTTTTTGAGCAGTGGGGGGGGCCATATGGTTTTTATTTTGGCTTCAGGGGGGGTCATGCAACTTTACTTTGTTAAGTTTTGTATGCTTTTTTGTTTCTTTTCCATTCTTATTTTACTCAGAGGTTTTGGTTTATACTCCCCTATATAAAGTTACCCTGCATGGTCCACAATGGTATTTCCCACTTGTACACACGTCACTGACCGGAAAACCCAATAGAGTAGCAGAAGAAGACGACCGCGGAACACAAACAATGGCTGTGAGGAGATCGATTAAACTATTAAACTATTTTCTACAGAGAAGGTTTTTATTTTAAACTGTAGGCTGCTGTAGATAGCAGGTACAACAGACACATTCAGATTGTAAATGAATGTTCAAGCCTGTATCTACTCTCCTGAACGGTGGGACTGTTTTGCTTGCGTGGGCCAACACATAGAGATTGCAGATTAAACTAGCTTGCAAAAATAGGCTAGCTTCTTCCCAAATCCCAACCCATGGTATACCTTGTGGAACGCATCACTCCTGGAAGAGTCTGTTGCGGTCATTGCGGGGGGCTCTTGATTTTCAGTGCGTATATGAGCACCAGGAGGGCAGCCACAATACCCACATGGATTGTCGGTCCCAGGCTCATACGCATCACAATATAGACACCTGCCTCTCCAAACTCCACGTCTGTCCTTCATTGTTTAGTGGCACGCTTATCCTCGGGTCACCAGAGGGGTGTACTACGAAGGAAGCTCAACACAGCCAGGCTTTGTGTTCATGTTCTGGCTTAACAAAACCTAAAGCCCCTAAACAGAGTTAAACGGTATCACGAAGGTGGTTATCAACTTGGTTTGTCAAGTCTGGCTCTCAGCTTTGTGCTCCTGTGCGTTCACATAAAAAGAGGTGTTTGGCGTCATATGATTCTACTTCCACACATGGTCGCTGATTTCAGCCAAGAGGAGCAGGTTGTTTTAATGGAGAGAGTATGAGCGATATAAAAAAGTCTGATCACAGACAAAAGCAACACTGTTGCTGCAAATATGATCATTAATAATAAGTAAAGAGAGGAGGCTGATTTTAATTTCTGACAGCTGAACACTGCGGTACTTTGAAATACGAAGCTTTATCCATTGAAACAAAATAAACTAGAGCAACAACTGTCATTTTTAAACTGTGTTTTATATTGTTTTCATATATTTTACTGATCAATTATAGAATGAGTGTGTTTTATTGAAAGGGAGGCTGGGTGTGCGTATGAATATACAGTGAACTTATAGCCTATTGTCTCTGTACAATGACAACAAAGACCTTTTTAACTGTGAAAATAGCATAGACCTATTCAAGATTTGTGTTTGGGCAACACTGCCATATAACAGGCCAAACACTGAAATTCATTTATTCATGGCCACATCATAGTGAAATGATGAACTTCACTGATTAGCTATCTGATTATCTGTAATGCTTGTTTCAGTGTCCTCCTGACGCTCGGCTCAACAGTGAGTGGCGTATTCCCTCAGCTGAACATCTGTAGGCGGAGACGCTCAGAGAGAAAGTAAACACCAGCGGATCAGTGCGATCTCTCCCTCCGTACAGATGCTCGGTTCTGATCCAGCTCCACTGGACTTTCAAAGTAAAGGTTACGCCAGCTCCAAACGCACTAAACTGTGAAACAGCGGCGCTTTTATAGCTGATTTTAAGATTAAACTCTGAACATAACCTGGTCGGGACCAGGCTATGAGCTAAGCATCAGTTACCATGGTGATCTAGCCAGGTTAAAAGAGAGCCACCTTCGTGACACTGAAAACTCTGGCTTTAGATTCGCTAACCCATTAATCCCGCTTCGTAGTACACCCCTCAGGCTTGAATGAAAACAGTGGCCAGTGGACATGCTCTCTCACCCGGCACCCCTGGTTTAATGCAATGGTTTAATCCAGGGTGATTTGATTGGTCGTAAACTACAGTGTGGGTCGTACCAAAATATGACAAGATGGCGCGAGCCGGTAGAAACAAGTTTGGAGGAACAGAACTGTATTTTGTTGCTCATATGACATTGCAGCTATTAATTATGTTAAATGCTGAATGGCTCTTTAAAGTACCGCTTTGGAATACTACAAGAGGACACAAATGGATTTTTGCGGCTGCTACGGGTCCATTTGGTTTAAAACACAACACTGTTCTACAGCTGGAAAGGTAGGAGAGAAAAAAAACTCATGCCTGACAGCTGATAATGACAGCTTTTATACTCACAACTGTTTATTTTAAATACGAAAAATATAGCTCCCAATCTGTCTTTATTTTGCAGTGTCAGAATCAAATGGAAGACGTTTCCAGATTTAGTTTCACAGTAGCTTTGTGAACTCAATACTGACCCCACCTGGCAGAGTAAGGTTTTAGAAACAATGGCGAAGTCAAATACGGTGCTATTTATTGATGGAAATCGTCATTATTATTGCCCTCTTTACTTGTGATTATATACAAAAATGTTGTTTATGGTTTGGGGGGGGGGGGGGGGTCATACATGTTTCTCCAATCCGTCAGGGGGGGCCAAAACGTTTTTTTTGGACGCTTGGGGGGGGTTTAAGGAAAAAATAAAATCATAATCACGTCCCAACCATACCCCGGTCCTATTTAAATAACGATCAGCCCCTAACATCTGTTGGGCTTACATGACCCAGATACACACAGGTATGGGCTCTTTACATAGAAAATGCATTATATAACATATAGATAGCTTATTTAAAGTAAGATGTTTTACTGTACACCATGAAACATGTTTATGTATCAGTACTCACCCTCTGTTGCTGGTAATAAATGACAGAAAAAAGTTCTATTCCATAAGTAGCATTAGAGCTGTCAGCTTGCCACTTAAACATCCCGCTAGTTGTCACGTTGTCTCGAGGAAAAGATGAACTGGAGTCGCAGGAAGACACAAACACACTGAGAGCGTTATCACCACATTTTGTTGTTTTTGTTCTGCGAGCTGCGACACTGATAGAGTCCTGGGCTGTAGGTAGAGTGAGAGGCCACAGATGTGGAGGAGGATGGTGTTCCAGCTGCATTAATGGTTGACAGAGTTAAACTGGTTGTTGTCCTGGTTTGTGAGGTGACAGCAGTGTCGTCTTCTGCACAGTAGGGTATCTGCAAACGAATGACGACCGTTTAAATCAGACTTATGTCGAGACCTCCGCCAGCCAAGGCCAGTGGTGCATTCATGTGCTCTTGGGACAGTTGTTCTTCCGAGTTCACTGTGTTAACAAGGTTTAAGTTGTAATGTGAAAAACAACATGGACGCTACAACGTCTGCAGTGCTACCTGCCCTCACATAAGCTCACATGGCCTATGTGAGATGCTGCAATGCATTAAAACGAATATTAGCTTTGTTGATGTAACCTTATAAATGACTGGTACTGCAGTGAAGAGAAGTTTCGTGGGGCGGGCAGCACCAGCTGTCAAACATGGTCGTACTAACGGGGTGTAACAGAGAAACTGACACTGAGTTTTAATCAAATTTATCAAAACTGAAAAGGTTCGAAACATTTACATGCATCAATTAGAAAGAACCAGACTTGTGAAAAGGAAAATAAAAAGTAAAAATATATACATATATCATATTGGTATCGATATCGGGGATTCTGGCTCTGTGTTACTTGGTATCAGATCAAAACCAAATTTTGTGGTATCGCCCAGCAGCTTCTCTCTGCTGGGGGTGATGAAGAGAGCTCACAGTGGACCATGCAATGACTATACGTCATCATTGATTCACTGAGTCTGTTTCCATGGCACTTTTTCACACTTACCTTTCATTGGTCCACCAACTTTTTCATACCATAGATTTTTCTGACTTCCTTAGGAGCTTCCACTCAGGTTTTTTATGCACAGATTGAAAGTGTGCATAAAACAGGTGTATAGAAACACACCTGCTGTAACCAACTCCTTACACATGATACGCAGTCATTTGATCTGTTGTAAATACAGAAATATGTACGAGTGTAGCTTTAAATGACGTGTATGTGACATGCAGGCACACACAGTATTCACACCATCATTTTCCATATGCCAGCCACAGAATGAGCCTTTTTTTTTCAGTGTTAAAATACCATCTGTCGTGAGTAACAAGTGACAGAAATCTACATTTTGGAGCCGAGCACAAGAACTCTATGAGCCATATGTACCATTAGTCATTGAGGCGACTGCTTCCATGTTCGTGACAAACGTCTATGACGCAAACACAGCCGAGTGTTTTAATAAATGTCCTGTGGGGAAGGACGCTGAGGCTGGCAGCAGAGTCAGCAGAAGCATCTGAAATGCAGTAATGTCACAAAGTCACAGAGTCGGAGGAGGCAGGAGGCAGGAGGAGCAGGAGGAGCAGGCAAGCCGACTTAACGGTGAAGAGGGAGCCCACATCTGGTCAATGTGTCACTGTTAGTGAGATAACGAAGCCAGAGGCAGACAGGGACAACGCTCTGAGGCAAACATTAGAGGAACTTAGTTTGAAGACTTATTAACAGCCAGTAAATCAGTGTGAATGAGTATGACAGCTTCATTTAACAAACTCAGATTGCTGAAGCCTCAAATTTACTTTCTCTGAACTCTTTTTATTTTTGCACAGGTCTTTGCAGCCAGTTTAGACGGCGGGAACTTTCACAGTTACCAGAAACTTTTTCAGTGACCTGTGAGTTTTGTTGTAAACGTACAAGAAACCAAATTACGTGGCACTAATTTCAGGGATGTGATCAGTTTGGTTCCGGAGGTGACGCTGTGGCTCTGTTGGGATTTCATGGAGCTCAGTGATGAGTGAGTTTACATCATTAACTCGACGTCTTTCTCTTCGTTGCTCTGGTGCACACAGAGTGAAATGAGAAGCTTGTTTTGTCACTGTCGCACATTTGTGTATTGATACTCAGGTTATTTTTACTCTGTCAGTTTTTCCAGCACAAACAAACTTCTGGTTTAGTTTCTTGTTTGTTTGTTTCATGCAGTTCTGGGGTCTCATTTATAAAACAATGTGCAGGATCCATGCTAAAAATGTACGTACAGACAAAAGCCAAAAATGCCGTGTGCCAAAATTTTTTTTTTTGACAATTTGGCTTCCACCTCACCATCTGCGTCGCCAATTTCCCATCTTGTAAATGTTGGTAAGCATGGGTGAATGTTTTTCCCTTCAAGTCTGTTTTTGTGTGTACACGATGTTTATAAATGAGCGTCGTGGTGGTTAGGAGCATGGGTGGATTATGAGACAGTGGGCCCCTGGGCACAGATATACAAAGGGCCCCACTATCTCTCCTGCACAGGAGCAAGACACACAGACTCTGTGGTGGTTTGCGTCTCTTCAACATGTTCTCATCTCAAGTCATCACATATCGCCGCTTTGTCCGGACTTTCATGTATACCTATTACGTGCTTGGTATCCTCCTGTGTCTGCTCTTGACATTCTGGGACACAGCAACAGAATCGTTAACAAAAGTGCGTGGTTAGGGGAAGAGAAAAAACACCATTCCAGATAATCAGTTTATAGTGTAGCTCCCCTCCAGTTCAAATCACAGACACAAGGTGTTGCTCTTCATTACGGGCATTTATTAACTTAAACATGCCATGAGAACTACAAATAAATACACAAAATGGAATCATGAGTTTGGTCATTCTGTAATTCTCGCAAATTAATCATAAAAACAAATGTCTCCAACACAAATATAGCTCACATGTTCAGTCAGTATTATTGCCATCAGCAGTTAAACCAACAATCAGCTCTGACATTGAGTCAATGAGTGCTAGTATTCACGCTGCTATCATGTACTCCATTAGTATACAGCCGTTAGCCACCTCGTTACGCACCAATAGGCACAATAAAAAAATAAATAACTGAGATTTTTATACCTCATTGGCCGTGTTGACTCCAGAGGATTAAGAACATAAGCTCCCACGCTTCAATCTTCACCTTTACTTTCATGCAGCAGCGTGACTTAAAACTCGTCCTTGCACCTGGCAGGTACAGAGTGCAGCTCTCAGTAAGGACCAGAACACACTGCACACACGATAATATCTCAGTTTTGCTTAACAGGTCCTTCCAGGTACATAAATTCTTACTGGTATGTCCACGCTGACAGGTGCTGTCTGGCCATCGGTGTATCATAATGCTGTGTCAGGTGCCGTCCAGCTGACCAGCGCTGTCTTGTAACACCGTGAAAGATGGCTTTTGGCCTCAGGTGTCTGACGTCAAAATCACTGACAAAGTGGCAGGTATTCGATGACTTCACAATGAGAATGGGCGTGGCTGCCTTGTTGAGCCAAGTGGCACTGAGGAGATTATATTAAACACAGTTTAGGCTGTATATTTTATTTTGTCTCTGTGATAGCCAAAGCCAGAGGCTTTATGTTTCTGGCTTTTATGTCTGTATGTACATGTAGTTACGTACATCCGATTCTTGTGAACATGATATCTCAAGAACACATAGACAGAATAAACTGATCAGAATTTTGTGGTCAGAGGTCATAACTCAAGAATTCATACAATGATTATGCTATAAGTCTTCACACAAATGTCTAACAGTTTAAAATAATTAAGTGTTGACATTTTATCTCCAAAAGGTCAGAGGTCAGCTTGACTGTGACATCATCATGTTTTAACGTCATATCTCAGGAACAGAAGGGGAGACATTTGGTCAGATACTGAATTGGTGACTCTAATCTTGAAACTGTGCTGATTGTATAGATCTGCTGTGTGTGAAGCGTCCATGTTTTCACTGTCAGAGACACTGGACTGGTGGGCGGAGTCATACAACCACGGGCCGGTGACTCTAGTTTTACAAATGTAAAAGGATGGGTCAGCATATCACTCAGTTTGTAATGTGTACCTAACCAAAAGCCTTGTACCTCACACTTCAACAAGCGTATTGTTACACCCCTATTATCAAGTGTGCTGTAACCTAAACACAGAAAAGAGATGTGAACCTGTAATTTAATGGAGATCAACGGTTCCCTTCTCTCTGCACGCTGTAACCTCTAATCCTCTCCGCTCTGTCTGCTCCATATCTTTGTTTTTCACTCTGTCACTCCCTTTTCTTTTTCACTCCATCTCTCTCTCTCTCCCTCTCTCTCTCGCACACACACACACACACACACACACACACACACACACTAATTCACAGCACATTGTCTCCTATAATTATATCTGAATTATCATCACAATCAAAGGCTCCATTATCACTGTTATGACTTTGGCCTCTTAATTTCTCCCTCTCTGTCTCTCTCTTCACTTCTCTGCCCTTCTCACACTCCCACTCTCTTTCAGCTATCATCAGCTCAGAGTGACACTCGGTGGTGGGAAAGACAGACGGAGACAAAGACAGACGGAGAGAAAGAGAGATCCCCCTCTCCGTCGTGTCCTCGTCTGACAGACTGTGGCAGTAATGAATGGATGTGATTCCACGACACTCGGCACTCCTGGCATTTTAATTGAATTTTTTATTTCTGCACTTCAAGAGGGCTGGAAGGGATGAGTCAGTGTGTGTGTGTGTGTGTGTGTGTGTGTGTGTGTGTGTGTGTGTGTGTGTGTGTGTGAGCACGTACAGTATGTGCCTACTTCTGATAAATATAGTAAATCTGTGAATTGTAGAGGGAGTGACGGATGAGTCAGTGTGTGTTTGTACTGTACACTGATCCTCTGCTCTGCTCTGTCCATCCTATTGAATGTTTGCTAAACCCCTCCTCCAAACAGTGTTGTCCAATCACAGGTCTGTCACATATTGAAGCGGTGCACATGGAGCTGTGAGCCGAAATATTAAAACCACTGACATTCTGCATTCTGCAGGAAAACTTTGGGTCCTTGACACACAACACCCACACAAACACTGCTGCAGACCACCCTAATGATGATGTCACTCCCAGTTAGCAGTGGCCCCCTTAGTAGGACAATGCGCCATGCACACTGCAAAAACTCAGGGATGGCCTGAGGAATGTGACAAAGAGCTCAAGACGTCAACCAGGCCTCCAGATTCCTCAGATCCCAATCTGACTGAGCATCTGTGGGACCTTGCAGCACCCTGGATGTCCTGTGTTGTCCATGCCTTGACAAGTCAGAGGCCCCATCTTGGATCAGACTTGGCTCTGACCTGGCCTCTGAAATCAAGTTAATAGAGCACCACAGTTGGTCCAGTTGGGGCTGGCTCAGGCTGGCCTTGGACCAGCCCCTAGTTATGCAGATAGAGGCCTTGGCTGCTGGGGAACGTTCTTCAATACACAAAGCTCCTCTCTCGTTTTCTCTTTCTGCATCTGCACACATTCATGTTCCATCAATCTGCCGCTCCAGGATGTTGCAATGTCCCTATAAGGTGGGCAGGAGTGGAGGTGGAAGGGTCCAACAAATCCTGCACTTTCACCCGGGAGCCCGCTGTTTGCTTCCCATGTGAATGATGAACCAAACCATGATGTTTTTCTCTTAACCAAGGTAAGTGCTTTTGCTGCACAAGCAAATAAACATGAAAACAAAGTGTTTTGGTACTGTTGTAAGTTTATTTTGAAAATGGCCTTATCCATCTAACAAGCAGAAGCTGTACGCTTCCTGTGAAAACAGAAGTGTGCTTAAAAAGACAATGCATGTAACAAGCATAAACTGACACAGCGTCCCAAAATGTCAACAGCAGACGCAGTAGGATACCTAGTGTGTCATATTTAGACATGAGAGTCCACTGACCAAACAGCAATATTTGACAAGTTGGGATGAGAACACATTGGGTAGAACACAAAAACATTAACAACACTTTTCTTCTGCAAAACACACCCAGAGAGTGGCTGTGACGTCTGGACAACAGGAAAATCACCATGACAGAGGCTGGTACATTCAGATCTACTGCACGCGCTGAAAAAATCATATAGAGCTAAAATTAATATGCAGGTTAGTGGTAATGTTAGTGTATAAATCATAAACTGAGAACAGTGCAGGTGTATTCCAACTAGAACAAGATGCCTGTCAGCATGCCTTTGGTTTAAAAAGATCAGCGCGACAAATGCTAGTAGATGCTAATAAATACACTTTTAGCTGTCACTGCTAAACTGGGATGCCAAGTTGGCCTCTTTTCCTCAGCCATGACCATGTCCACATTCTCCTCCTCCTCCTCTTCTTCAGACTTTTTCAACACATGTAAGTGCTAAAAGAAGGGCTCAATCCATTGTTGTTTTCATTTTTCTCTTTCCGCTACAGCAGCATAGATGGATGACGCACGCTAATGATGTTAAGTTCTTGGGTTGTCGATAGATGTATGTTGTAGCCTAAAATTTAGCAGGTGTCGTACAGTCTGCATACATGTGACTTGATGTCGTAAACATGCTTATCAGATCCATGTTGCACAGTGTGGCTGCACTAAACTTATAAGGATGCTAGAATCTCTCAGTCTGTAGGAGGCTTTATTGTGCCTGCCCTGCCTCAGACTCACCTGATGTGTGTCTGGTAGAACAGGTGTGTTATTTGGTTGCTCTTCAGTTGTGTTCGACAATAAACAGAGTTGTTTTGTCACGTTTGCTGTCAGAGTGCACTGCAGGGGGGAGCGTTTGAACGCGTGTGTTACTTTATATGTGCTTAAGCTGTGTGTTGTTTTACCTCTGAGTACCTGCGTGCTGAAATGTGACTTGGTGAGTGAACCTCTATGTGTTTGTGCTCGGCTGTAAAGTTTACACACCTGCATCTGTGCTGTTTCTTTATGGCTCGGTTTTTTTGCTCACAGCACTTTAGCGCTCACTTCATTCATGCAGAATTACAAATACATCTGTGTGTGTGCGCTCTGAGTGTGAGCTTGCATATTGGCATCTGCTGGTAAACATCTGATTTGGGGCGGAGATAAACATGGATGTGGTAAACAGAGTGAGTTATTTGTTTTATAAGAGAGATGGGGAATCCAGTCCCACCAGACAAGACATACAGTTAGAGACGCTGCGTGAGGAGCCTGATGTTTACTGCTTATTTCCTTCACTACAAATCACAGGGAGGAACGGAAAGAAAAAGGAGGAGGAAAGGGACAAGAGATTTATACCTGGACAGAGGGCGTAAAGATGGAGGGGAGCATACATGTGCAGTCAGGAGCTTTACTGTCGATGGGCAGGTGATGAGAGATATGGCTGGATAATGAGAGAGAAGCACACTGACACTTCTCTCCAGACAGACTTTTCCCCACAGATGCATCTGTGAAACCTTGAAAGCAGCTTTAATCCATATTTGACAATGATTAAAATGATGTGTAATGTGAATGAGGTCACTCAGAGATGAACCCACTGAGAATCATCATCAGACTCCTCAGTTCATCTCAGAGTGTTTTACAGTCTTCACACTGCAGACCACTGTTTCAGACCTACATGCAACAAAACCTGTTGTTTTTTAGCAACCTGTCGCTGTGTTTCCACAGCGGAAAGTGCCACTACAGGCAGCTGTTATCTTTCTGAGACCTCACTGCATTTCCTCCTGGGACAGTGCCACAAAAACAAGATGTTTTTTTACTGTGACATTAGTGTGTGACCTGCCAAGATAGTGCCATTAATAGCAGTTTTGTTTTTGTTTTTTCAAGACATCACTGTGCTACCTTCCAGGACAGTGCCACAAACAGCAGTTGTTTGTTACTAAGACAACACTACGTTTCCTGCCAGGATAGTGCCAAGAAAAGCAGCTGTTTCTGTACCAAGGCGGTCTGTGTTTGCCAGAACGGTGCTACAAAAGCAGTTTTTTTCACACTGAGACCTCACTGCGTTTCCTCCTGGGTTAGTGCCATCAAATGATGTCTTTTTACCAAGACATCGCTACATTTTCTTCCAGGATAGTGCCACAAAAACTGGTTGTTTGTTACTGAAAACCTCACTGCATTTCCTTCTGGTATAGCACCATGAAAAGCAGCTGTTTCTTCCTGAAACATTACTGCATTCTTGCCAGGATAGTACCTTGAAAAGCAGCTGTTTTTTCACTGAGACTTCGCTGCATTTCCTGCTGGGAGAGTGCCATAAATAGCAGTAATGTATTTTTTTACTTCCTTCCAGGAAAGTGCCATATAAAGCAGTTGTTTCTTGTTAACATATATCTGCATTTCTGGCCGGGACAGTGCCATGAAATGCGGCTGTTTCTTTACCGAGACTTTACTGTGTTTCTGACCGGGATAGCGCTATGAAAAGCAGCTCTTTTTACACCAAGACCTCGCTGCGTTTCCTCCTGGAATAGTGCCACTTAAAAATGCTTTTTTTACCGGGACATTGCTGCATTTCCTGTCAGGATAGTACCATGAAAAGCAGCTGTTTGTTTCTGAAGCCTCACTGTGTTTCCTGCTGGGATAGTGCTATAAATAGCAGTTATGTTTTTTACCAAGACACTGCTGCACTTCCTTCCAAGAAATTACCACAGAAAGCAGCTGGTTGTTACCAACACATCGCTGCATTTCTGACCAGGATAGTGCTACAAAAAGCAGTTGTTTGTATAGTGTGACCCCACTGTGTTTCCTGCAGAGATCGGGCCTCAAGAGGTGGATACTTTAAGCCAAAACAATCATCTTTTCCTAACTATAACTATGATATATATGTTTTCTGTGCTTAAATGTAAACACATGACAACCATAAATGTGTTAAGATGTAAAGTTTCAACAAATCTGCTACGTGCTAACATCACAATATGACCTATCTGTGGTTTACGACTGGGTTGGTACCCTACCAGCTCAGCAGCAAACCGCAGACAGACACAGTTAGAGACTAGCTGGTGAACACAGTGGAGCATTCAGAGCCAGATATTTCCCTCAGGAGTCGGTGGAGACCAAAAACAGAGCTAGAAGAGAGAGAAATTATTGGACTGGATGGACAGGTATACGTGACACAGCCAGGGCAGAGCCAGGAGAACAACACAAGTTTAAATGTTCACACAGATCAGCCTGGAAGAGCCTTTGTGTCTCCTCTTGTGGAGAAGAGTCAGAGATGGTGTGGAGGGAAGTGAGAGGGGGAAGAAAGCGATGGAAAGTTGACGGTACTCTGAGGAGGTGTAAAAAGAGGAGAGGAGGAGGCAAACATACAGCCCCACAGAGTCCGGGAGACGGGAGAGCGCAAGTATGAGACAGAGAGAGATTAATGTTTGCAGGGGTTTTAAAACTCCTGCCTGTTTGGAGGCTCAGTGGATCAAAATTGCACCCAGGTGAAATTACAGTGGGTTGATTCTCAAACCCTGAAGACTGCTGAATATCAAGGTAACTTTTTTCCAGAATATTAAATTGAATCGCATCTCCAAATGGCTCCTGCTGGGAAATCCCATGACTGCAAGCTACTGTGTTAAAAGTGTGTTGAGACTGCTCATGCTCCCGCTCTGTGCATGTTGGAGATGCGTGTGTGTGTGTGTGTGTGTGTGTGTGTGTGTGTGTGTGTGTGTGTGTGTGTGAGAGGATATATGAATCCTGCTGTATTTATGTTTATTAAACCCTTTTTAGACACGCAATATGTAACATCGCCATCTTCATCACACATCATAGACACATCTCAGAGTGTGTGTGAGTCATCACTCAGCTCATGTAGCAGAGCACCGACAACATTTGTCTCCCAACAAGAAAACTTTGTCACTCAGAACACAGTGACCTAAAAAAAAACTAACAACCGGGAGCGTTACAATATGTATCACTGTTGTCTTTAAAGTGGCTTTTCCCCACATATACCAAGAATCCTTTACAAGGAGGTGAGCAGCGCCTCTACGCTACCTGGATTTTGTTACCTGAGAGTGTGTTAAAGAAATAAATCAGACAAGCTGAATGTATACATGTTCACTACACACACCTGTTTATGTAACACGATGGGTTTAAGGATTTTTCTAAATAAAGGGTTCTCTGGATCAGGTGAAGAGCAACACTGAACAGAAGGAGGAACAATGGCTTTTAAATCAAGTTGGAAGTAAAATGTCTTAGAAAGGACAAGATTAAAACAGCACTTTGAAAAACTGTCTTAAAAATAACAAGCAGACTCGACTGATGCTTCAGGTCGCTGGCCTCATGGCAGGGCCTCGCTGACTGCTGTCCGTCACTCTCTGACACTGTGTCGCCGAGGTACTGCTAAAAAAACAAAGAGAAGGGTTCGCCCGGTGGCTCAGTGGGCAGAGCAGGCACCCCATGCACAAAGGCCGTGTCCTTGCTACAGCGGCCACGTGCTCGACTCCGGCCTGCTGGCCCCCCGCCACGCAAATATCCCCGCTTTGTCAGTGATTTCAGTGTCAGATACCGAACACAAAAGCAGGGTTCCCACACACGGACAAAATTTCAAAACTTTTCCATGACTTTTCAACGATCTTTGATAAAAGTTTTATTTCGGAAAACATGAAGATTCATTGTGTCCGCTGCTTATGGTATTTTTAAACACACACACGCAGGAAAGTCTCGCCTCCCACAACAGACACCACCACACTATGTCACATACACGTGACATCTAAAAGCAGAAGGCTTGGCCGGTGTAAGTCATGGAAAATTAGAACTGTGCAGGATTTCCATCTGTATCAAGCATCAAATAAGTTGTTGTTTGAGGTAATTTGCCTTACTTGACATCACACGCCCTTTGATGCAGCTATCGAGCATCACAATGTCGATGCTGAAACAATTTATGGTGCAGCCCAAACGTGAAGCATAGTAGAGCTACATTATGTCAACAGCTGACTTACTGCGGCACAATACAATGAGGGGCAGAGTTAATAACTTCGCCCTTCTTTGCCAGAGTACCCATCTGGTGGCAGCTGCGCTTTAGGGCGTCTCCTCTGCTATGTTCTGGTCACGTCAGTCCTGCTCTCTGGCTCCGCCTGCTCTCTCCCCGTCTTCATTGCATTCCGCTGCCTCAGTTCTTGTTTCTAGATTTAGGTGTCTGCTTTCTCCTCCCCGGCGCACCATCACTCCTCTTGCTACACCCTCCTATCTAATGGCTTAAAAGGTCAATCAAAACAACAACCAGGTGTAGGCGACAGGCAACAGGTGGTTTATAATATCTCCTGCGAATCAGTGCCTTATGAATGACCTTTCATACTTAATGTAGAGTTACAGAGGTTAGGGTTAGGAAAAGAAACCTTCCAATGACGTGCCTTAAAATGACTCACTCAAAGTCTGGTCCTGAATGCTGCTCACCAGGGGAAAGTCCTGTGTTTTGTGACTTACACACGATCTCAACCTGCCTCCTTATGAGACCACTTCCTGATTTATTCTTTACTCTTGTCAGGGCGTTGGTCACATGATCACCACCTTCCAGACTGCACAGGTTATGCACAAATTACTGACTCTGTATGTGGGACATGTACAAATTTTTGTGCATTATTCTAAGCAGGAAAACACACTAACAGTGCATGAGGACAGTCTGAATCAGGTCACATATTTAACAACAGGAAGTAAAACAAATTTTTAAAAAAGCAATATGCAGTTTCAAATTAAAGGCCTGCGAATGAAGCCAAGCACTGAAATAAAATTACTTAAAATAATAAATAAATCCATACAATATAAAATGGACACAGCTAAAAAAAATGAATAAAATAAAACAAATACTTTTGGCAGGTCAGTAAACAGTAGAAAGCAGCATGGAGGTCAGTGAAAATGTTTCTGTGGTTACTTCAGTTTTGTATCTCTTACTTATTCAGTCTCTGTTTCAAACTGCTGATTCATTTGGACCAATCTCAAGCACCAACTGGAAGGTAATGGATAGAATTTGTGGCAGCCGTCATAACAAAGTGACGAAAACTAGCTTGTCCAGCCAGGTGTCATGTTTCTGTTGTTGCTGATCAGAGCTGGAGCCGATAAATACCCGTGACTACTGCAGAGTAATTTGTCCCAGGAATAATTGCCGATTGTAACCTTCTCTGCTTGAGACAAAAAACAGATTTTAATGGGTGTTAGTGGGGTTTTTTTCTAGTGTGGCTCTATGATACTTTGAAGAACCCTCAATTTAGATACTGAGCTGTGGCTCAGGAGGAAGAGTCGGTCGTCTACTTATTGGGACGTCGGTTCGATCCCCACTCCTCCAGCCGTCATGTCCAAGTATCCTTGGGCAAGACACTGAACCCCAAATGTGTGTGTTGAATGGTCAAAAAGCCAAATAGCAGGTGACACCTTGTATTCTAGCCTCAGCTGCCAGTGTATGAATGTGTGTGTGAATGGGTGAATACACAATGTTAAAATGCTTTGAGTGGTGGAACGACTAGAAAGGCGGTATAAAAGTGCATTTACCATCCATTTACATCCAGGATCAGCAGCGTAGATTCCCCATCACAAGGAGAAGGTCACACACAGGTTACATATACAACAGTGCCAGTCAGCCTCGTCTTTTATCCACACCACACCTTCTGTCCTCTCCTGCAACACACCTGGGAAACAATCTTTGCACGTCTGATCCTTTGCAGTTCTCTGCAAGTCTGTCAGGCGATCACACCGTGTGTTTATTTTCCCTCTCAGAATTTAACCTTGAGCTGCTGCAGCCGGCACATTACAACAAACCGGCGGCATTCAGAACAGACATGTGATGTGCTGAGAGAGTTACAGGGATGTTGCAGGTCTGACCTGCTGCTACGACCATTTTTAAATCTGCATGTGCTTTTGTGTGTTTGTGTTTCTATAAGAGCCTGTGTAGTACATTTGTGTATTAATCCTGCACATGCCTCTGTGTGTATGAGTGTGTGAATAAGCTTAGAGACCAACTGCAGGAATGAAACTCTACACAGAAGCAGAACTCTGCGGCGCTGCGCTCGACTGTAGCCATAGCAACATGGGTTAAGGTGAATCTCATTGTTGCTGTGGTAATGATTTGAATAGCTCAGAGGGTCATGCCTGCGCTGTATCCATCAGGGAATTTGGGACGTATTGATGTTTACACACAGTAATAGATCTCAGATTGTTATGTTGGCAGCAGGGGAGCAGCAGGCTCAAGTGTCGGAGCAGGAATTTTAATGGAAAAGTTTGTTTCCTGTAGAGCCAATGTTTTTTACAGCATGTGTTTACGAAATGATGTGAGACTCTGGAGAAATAAAGTACTACTGCTGCACACGTAACTGTCATAACATTATATAGTGAAATAAAATGAAGACTTTACTTTACAGTGAACTGGATCCTTGAGCATTGAGGGCAAATATTCGTCCCGTAACAGAACATTAAGAGAAAAATGGGAGGAACAAGCTGCTGCTGAGGCGGAGAGCTACGAGCTGTCAACATCAGTTTAGTGAGTTGTTTGTTTTAATGAGTTCAGATGATCACAGAAAGTAATCAAGAGGCAGACGGAGGGAGAGGAGGAAGAAAAGGGCAAAAGCAAACGGTGAGATGGAGAATGAATTGTCATAAATCGATGATGGCGTCATCACATCTCTAAAGACCCTCGTCTGTTTTTAACACTTTCAACTCTGTAAAAGAAACGGTCCGCCAGTATTTTTGCTTATTGTAATGTCATTTCTTGCAGTATCTTTGACACAGTGGAGCAGTGGTTAGCATTTTTACCTCTCAGCAAGAGGGTTCCTGGTTCGAACCCGAGGTGGGGGAGCCCTTGTGTGCAGAGTTTGCATGTTCTCCCCGTGTCAGCGTGGGTTTCCTCCAGGTGCTCCAGCTTCCTCCCACAGTCCAAAGACATGCAGGTTAACTGGTGACTCTAAATTGTCCGTAGGTGTGAATGTGGGTGTGAATGGTTGTCTGTCTCTATGTGTCAGCCCTGTGATAGTCTGGTGACCTGGGATAGGCTCCAACCCCCCGCGACCTCTAACAGCATAAGCGGTTACAGAAAATGAATGAATGAATGACTCTTCAAATGCTCTTCAAAAAAAACGGTTTTGTAAGTCAGTAACCATAGTAAGTGATAAAAGTACTGCCATTTTGTCATAATAAAAAAAAAATTAAATTGGATGTTTTTCCATCAGATTTTACAAAATAAAAAGACAGAACTTTTGATCCAAAAGATTTTAAAAATGTAGAAACCTAAACAAAATATTTTTTACACTCAATAAGTTATTTGAGCTGTGCACATGATTTGGTTTTTGTGTTAATTTTTTAAAAAGTGACTACAACTAGTAAGCATTTTTGTCTTGAGACTAAGACGAAATCTAAAATACCTGTCAAAATCAACACTGGATAGCAGCTCATGGTGTTAACTCCATAAACAGTATTAACAATGGCAACAGTGCTGACAGAGCTAACTGTGGTGGGGAAACCCGGAGGGCGGACGCTACCCCTTTGCAAAGACACCATCCTCATATCAGTGGTAACCACTGTTTCAGCACAGTGCGAGAGCGATGGGCCAGCCAGTGGGACACACACACACAGGACTCACATGCACGTGCAGCCAGACCATCTAACACAACAAAGGAGCTAGGATGACAACACACACACACACACACACACACACACACACACACACACACACACACACACACACAGAGGGACCATGACTTCATTCTCTGCTCATTACTCCACCACGTCCCTGTTTCAGAAAGCAGGTTTAATGACGTGACAGGGACAGGTAAATCTAAGGCCTGGAGGGAGGTAACAGGTATGCAGTCCAAACATACATGCATTAAACCTCTACATTAGATCTGAAACAATTCCTCAAGTAATTTGAATAATTTGATTACTAAAAACGACAACAAGTGTAGAGTGTGGGATCATTACTAGTTAAAAAAAACAGTTCAGTGTGTGTTTCAAAACAGAGTTAGCATACCACAATAACATGTTCTCAATGCTACAACATTTAAGCAGAAACCATCCAGTGTGTGCATCGAGTTCGTTGAACAGACCCGACACAACAAGGTAACATCACTGTCACATTTAATTGTATTTAACCTCATTCACTGATTGCTAGCTGAGATTCATAATGCATGTAAAGAACGTACAGGCTTTAAAATGGCTGAATAATTACAGAAATCAAAGTGGTGGCAAATGTTAGCTGGCCATGTATCGTGTGTATTAGCGAAGTTTTGCTAAAGAATATAGCAGCACACAGAAAATGAAATGCTGTAGTCAATTTGTTAAAGTCTGAGCTTCATTCATGTTATTATGTTAGTCACACACACATTAACACACACACACAACCCTTACTCACTCACTTACACACTCATGTACACATGCCACCTCCCGCAGAGTCGTCCTTTGGACAGCTTTGTTCAGAGGGCTCCACCATGTTCAACTGAGCAAGCAGCTGAGTTTACAGACAGCAGATGTATCATTTAATCCGTCACAACTGTTGAAGTGCACACTGCAGACACACTGCAGACACACTGCAGACAAATGTTTTGGCAATTAAAGAAATACAAATGTTGAATTAAAAAAAAAAAAAGAAACAAATTTGTTGCTCATTTCAGAGACTTTTTATTTTCTCTTTTATATATAACTTTTCCCCTAAATAAAGCTAAACACGTAGTATTTCTTATTCAATTATTCAATTAATCGCCAGAATAATCGATAGAATACTCAATTACTAAAAGATTTGATAGCTGCAGCCCTACTCTACTAAAATGGAGGCTCTGCCTTTAATTTACATGTTGCCATGGTGAATGGTAGTGTCTGAGCTCCACTGATGATGGCTTCTTTCACTCAACACTCAAACTTAACTCAGAGTGAACATACTCAGAGGTGACTGAACTCCATCGATTCTTCTCCTGTGGACAAAAAGGATGTGAATAAACTCAAAGTAAAAATACTTTAAATAGAAGAGGAATAAAGAGTTACCAGTGAAGAGCTGATGTGCAGATCATAGATCTGTATGATGTGAGGAAATATGCACATAAAGAAGAGGAGCCTAATGTCTGTGAACCGACATGAAATTATTGTAAACAAACCACACAGCCGGTACACTCCCGCCTCTCCTCGCTCTTCTTCATATCACCCTGTTCCAATATGTTTTCTGTACTCTTGAATAACGTGGAAATTATTCATGAAAAGCAAATCAACAAAAGTCTATTTCAGAGCTGTGTAATGTATGCAGGCGTACGCCCCACGTTCTGTCCAAATTTCCCTGCCGCAGCAGTTCCTCACTCACTCTCTGTGTATCGCCACAGAAAACACAGCAAGAAACATAACAAGGAATATTCCTCCTCACCACAAGCATCGCCTGGCCAGAGCGTTTGAGGCTTTAGCCCTGAAGATTTTTCTTTAGCTGCTAACACTTCTCTTTGACGTTTAATTGTGACTAAGGAAGAAAGTTGAAAGTCTGTGGCTCTAATGAACAGAGGAGAAATGAGAACAGTACAGAGGCCACAAAGATGTCACATGACAGAGTCCACTGGCCCTCCAAACTTAGAGCGCATGCTGTATAACAGGCTGAAAACTACACACAGAAAAGCTTGGGCATGACAATATTCACAACTTGTATTAAAAGTGAACACGCCGCCTGCGGTCATTTTGACATGACTTCACCATGAGCCTACTGGCTGTTGAAACAAGAGGCGTGCTTTAAAACAACACATTCTCACTCTGATCTCATCACATATCCTCGTTTGGTCATGGCCTCTCTATGATACGACATGCATACCCTGGGTGTGTTGGTTGTTAACGTGCTGGGACACTGTGTCAACTTCGGTCTGTTACATACACTTCACTCTTTCACTCTTTCAAAATAAATGCACGGTGTCGGTATAACACAGCAAATTGACATTTTTTTTCCTTAACCAAAAAACACGTGGTTGGGTTTAGGAAAAAAGAACAGGGTTGGGCTTTACAATCTTGCCGGATGTAAACACTGCTCTCTTGGGTAAAAGTCTGTGTTTGTTGGACCCAAACACCACTCCTCCTGCTCACCCCCCTCGGACTTTGGCCACCTTAACTTTAGTCCTTGTCCTGCCATGTTTCCCATGACACAGCAACCAGCCACGTATCATGCCGACGTTAAAGGACTCCCTTTTTTGTTGGTTTCTGACACTGCAAGTCATTGCCCAAGCGCTGGATTTTAAAGACTTCGGAGTGAGATCAGGCTCTTTAAAACCAGCCGCTGACGATTTGACCAGCTGAGTGTCGGGTGAGAACATCAGCCGGCTTGAGTCGAGCTCAGACCGGCCAGTTCACACCACTGCAACATTCTCAAACAGTTTCGTCCCGTCATGAATCTTTGGTCAGAACTGAGTTAAGGAGGTAGGTTAGAGGTGGGGGGTGAGTCACAAAAAACAGACTTTCCCCAGGAGTCAGGTGTTCTGATCCATATGAAAGTTGAGTGAACTATGAGTCAATTTGAGGTACATCCTCGCCATGTCTCTTTTCCTAAACCTAACCTCCGTAACTTAACGTTATCCTGGCATCCTCAAAATCCTCAATATCGTACTGAGGCACAGGCTGGGCTTGTATTTTTGTATATGTCTATGTTGCCTTTTTAACTGGGATTTGAGAAACTAATTTTGTTCCTTCGTGTGCCATGTACCATATTATGGAATGACAATAAAACTCACTGTGGCCTTGAAGCCTTTAATGTCCTTAAACCCAGGAAACGTCCTGCTCCTTGCTAGAATCAACACTCTCCTTTCAACATAGACACCCAGGTGTCAGTAAGTGGCATCTTGCAGAAATCAGTAAAACTTATCACATCATAATTACACAGAGGGCAGTTACTAATTTCCAGCTGGCCTTCTGGTCTGACTGAAATAGTCAATGCAGATGGTTCATTTCCACACTGGGATCAATACAGTGAAGTAAGAGACAGAGAGACAGACTTAAGGATTTGTTTTTTAGTTGTACTCTTTAGTCTTCATTCAAGTGTGATGAAAAAGGTATTGTATAAATATGACGCCTTGTTTTACGCATATTTTCTGCACTGACAGTCAAGAAAACATTTCCCTCCAAAAACTAGTCATTTAATGGACTTGGCACAGTTTGACATATCCAAATTGTGCATTGTGATTTGTCAGGCTTTAGGTAAACTGCACTGGCTTCCTCATCACCAGTCGAGAGCTGGTTTCCTAAAATAAACCTTCCACAATAAACCCTCTGCTCATTTACTTTCAAAGAGCCAGACAGTGTAATGAGGCAGGGTAAGCTGGCATCATTGAAGTTCTTTCAGCGGGGCTGGACTGCTTAACTGAAGAGAGAAAGTTCAACACGGTGTATTAAAAAAACACTCCCAAGGGTACAGAGTGAGCACGCTTTACTTTCTTAATGATCTTTTTTTGTTTTAGGAGTGATGTGTTGTTTTTAGAGGCAGGGACTGTTCTGGGTTCAGCTGATTGTGTTCTGACTAAAAGTCTTTAGTTTATGTTCCACAGCAGTGATTCCCAACCAGGGCTAGCTGTACCCTCGGGTGTACTTCTGCAGCTGCCAGCGGGAACGTGGAGAGATTGTAGAGCAGCTCCGCTAATTTGACAAAAAGGAAATGAAGATTTCTCAATCACGACAGTGCAGGAGGAGACAACCCAGTCGCCTGAAGAAAATGTTGGTACGATATGTTTCTGCAAATCACAGACACATTACATTTGTACCTCTAAAATATATCATATCAGTGTTTCTAAAATGAATCTGCTCAAGCTGATCCTGCTAATGTTAAGTGGAGGGGATGATGGATGGCGTGTCATCTAGGCAAGATGCCTGCCAAGCTGCAGACCAATGTTCAAGACCAACAAACAACAATGATGGTTGTTTATTAGCAACCTGTTGCTGTGCTGTCTGTCAGAATGGTGCCACAACAAGTGGCTGTTTTTGACCTAGACATTGCTGTGTTTCTTGCCGCGATAATTTCATAAAAAGGAGTTGTTTTTATTCAGGTATTGCCACTTTTACAGCTGCGATAGTGCCACAAAAAGTGGTTGCTTTTAATAGAGACATTACCTTGTCTGTCAGGTCAGTGCAGCAGCAAGCATCTATGTTTTATTGAGACATCACTGCATTTCCTGCTGAAATGGCGCCACAAAAAGTGGTTGTTTTCGACCGAGACATTATTGCATTTTTGGTCATTGAGGTGCCACAAAATGCTGTTATATTTATTGATAAATTGCTGCACTTCCTGTCACGTTAGTGCCAAAATAAGCATTTATTTTTTATTGAGACATTGCTGCATTTCCTGCCAGGCTAGTGCCACAAAAAGCGGTTGTTTTTGACCGAGACAAATCTGCATTTTTTGCCACGATAGTGCCACAAAAAGTGGTTGTTTTTAATCAAGACTTTGCTGTATTTTCTGTCAGGGTAGTACGACAAGACGTGGTTGCTTTAGATAGAGACATTACTCTGTTTTCTGTTGTGTTTGTGCCATGACAAGCATTTATGTTTTACTAAGACATCACTGCATTTCCTGCTGGGATAGTGCCATGAAAAGCAGGTGTTTTTTTATTGAGATATTGCTGGTTTCCTGCCACACAGTAACACAAAAAGCAGTTGTTTTTAAATGAGACATCACTGCATTTCCTGTCTGAATAGCACCATAACAAAACTGATATTTTGAGCTAAAACATGTTTTTTACCTACCCATGATCAAGTCGTTTTTGTGCCTAAATTTGACCACAAGTTAAAGAAATGTTAAGTTTCAATGAAACTGCTACAAAACAAAGTACAAATATACGGTATGTGTACTTTACAGAAACGAACATTTCCAACATTTATTCTGGTGCCTGAGTTGCAAAAGTAGCCGAGCAGAGAGGTACAAACAGTGAGCTAAAAGTAATGCAGATATCTGATTACATGAAAATGATATTGTAACAGTTTCCAATGTAACTAAATGCTGCAGCATCAAGTTGAAATCAGTTCAAATGAGCATGTTTGGACACGTGGCACCAATAAAGGGCTACTTTAGTGCATGTGTGACGAGGACGTTTGGGAACCACTGATCAGCAGTGTCAGTGTTCAAACTGTTGTGTGAAAATATTCGAGCTCGCAGTCGGTCAAACAGGTGTTAGTGGGAGATTTCTGCACAGGAACAACATGTGTCACATCACGCTGCATTTACTCACAAAGCTCCACATTCATAAGCAGTAAGCAGAAGTCCTGTCAGATAATTTTAACAATGGACTGAGTTGTCTCCTAAAATAGGTCTTACACAATACACCCGTCCCAACTGCTTCAAAGAGCCAGACGGTGTAATGAGGGAACCGGAATTCTTTCAATAGAGCCGGAGTGGAAGTCCTGAGAGACAGCAAGCTCCACATGATGAAAGAAATCCTCCAAAATAAGGGAGACAGCAAACCTTTGGGGAAGACGCCAACCATGGTGATCGTTTTTTATGTTTGATGTGTTTGGATGTAACGACTGTACGACGCGGGGTGTGTGTCTTTGTGAAAGTGTCTTACGTATTGGTTTGAGTTAAAGTAACAACAGAAATGAACACTGTGCGGTGGAACTGATCGTGTGATCCTTTAATTAGAGCAGAAAGACACTTGAGAAGAGACAAGCTGAGGGGACACGTGTTAAATAAACGAGTGGCTGTAATGGCCTCCATCAAACACAACTTTCAATTTACACAACACTGTAAGACGTCACACAGATGATTCAGCTGGAGCCTGCACCACACGGTTTGCAGAGAATACTGAAAAAGACATGTTTTAATCTGATGCAAGTGAAGTGTCGAAATTCATCATTTTATTTTTGGCTAAATTGCACTTAGATGTCCTGGACTCGCTGTAGCTGTGTCAGCACAGTTTGCTGGTGCAGTGAGGTTTTAATGTCATCATGAAGGCAAAGGTTTGGCAATTTGGGAAGGATGGTTACATCCTGGATGTTTTCTTGGCTCTGACGAGTTAACCAAGAAATAGTCTGACACCAGTTTTTATCACCGACCTTTTGTCTGTGACAAAAACAAGTTGATGACGAGCTAAAAATAGATTTGGATAATAAAAACTAAGATGAAATCTATGTTTTTGTTGACAAGACGTGTTGAAAATGTTGGTGGTGGACTGTTGAACATTGAAAGCCGTGCTTGTAATGATCTTCAGATGCCTGATGAGCGACAGGCTGCCAAACTCTGCACCAGGATGTGAGCTGTAATTCAGCAGTAAATAATCAGCCGTGTGTGTCTGACTGTAGATGGTGGAGCTGCTGAATGGATCTGTGGCTGTTAGCAGTTAGCAGTTAGCTCCGCTCGCAGCCAGCGGCCGCCAGACTTCACAGCTTCACCCCGCAGGACTCCACTCAGTCCGGACTGGAGAAGGTTTCTGGGTTGATGGTGTTTGACAGGCAGGTAGGAGGATCAGTTATCTGGGAGTGGAGCTGTGCTGGAAGTAAACAGGCTGAACTCAGATCAGTTTAGTTTGAATCAGCAACTCTGTGAGAGGACACGAGTTTAAACCTCCAGACTAACATGTTGCAGATGAATAAAGAATTCAGGCTTTAATCAAGTTATTTTTCTGCTTCTTAACAGTCAGGGCCCTGTTTCCCAGTTTGGATGTACCTTAGCGCTCTACGAAGGTCTCTAAGATGTACCTTAGCTAAGGAATGTCTTTTCCTGTGAGTGTTTCCCAAACTGTCCCTTAGCAGGTGCTCGTTAGGAGAGCTGCAAAGGTACACCATAAGTTGGAGCTGTCCTTCACCACAGTGCTGACAGTGTATTAATCAATGCTGCACGCATCGATTGATCTCATATAAAGGTAAATAAATGACGTTGTAATATAAAAAGTATTGCCATAATAATTTTTCCTCCATCAAATATTATATCATAAATGAGGCTGTGCCTTTTTACAGAACATCTGCTCATCTATTTGAAGCCTCGTCCACACATACACGGGTATTTTTAAAAGCAGCGCTTTAAAACTAAATTTCCGTCCAGACGAGTGTTTTGGCACAGTTTCAGGAAAAATCCCCGTCCTAATACGCCTGAAGCATCTCACATTGAAAAACGACTTACATGCACATCCTGTTTTAAACAAGGAGACTAATGATGAAGCAGAGAAACGTGACTGCTGCTCACCCATAATGCTTTTGTTATTGAAACATTTATAACAGCATACATGTTTGTCTCTCTTTTTCCATCATTGCAGGTCAATGCCACTTTGTGTCTTACATATAAGTTTTCCAACATCAGTCCTGTTAACGTACAGACTGCAAATCTGTTGTTTATAGGCACCTGTAGCAGCAGCATATCCACGTTTCATTGCTGTGTGTGTGTGTGTGTGTGTGTGTGTGTGTGTGTGTGTGTGTGTGTGTGTTTGTGTGTCTCCTGAACCAAATGGCTATGCGGACGGCAACGCCTTTTGGTTCAGTTGATTGAGCGCAAAGATGCGCAGTAATGCAGCCATAATCTCGTCTACAATGAAGCAAGCAGAGGCGGCGTGCTCGACCGCCTGTATAGCTGGTGCCGCCCGCTCGATGAGTTTCCAGCGGCCTCATTAGACTTCAATTTGATCAATTTGTCAAGTATCTGTCAGATATTCAGTATGTAGTGGAACAGCCTGTAGCCTCAGTTAGTTAGCTCCATGAAATAAATGAATGAATGAATAAACCTATATACTCATAATATTCAATATTCATTATAATTTTGCATGAAGTTAATTTTAAACTAATGATGTAATTTGCACAACTGTCCATTTAAAAAGCATAATTTTGGCCTAATAAAGCTATAACTGGGAGGTCAGCATATGAGTGGTTCAGACCGTCCTTCTTAAGATATACCTTTCAGCAGAAACAGCCCGTAAGCTTAAGGGAGGCCTTAAGATACAACTTACGATGCACATAGCGCTACAAAGGCTCTGAAAAACGGGGCCCAGATGTCCAAATGAAATTTTATACAACCTGTCACCTTGAATCTAATTTCTGATACATGAATCAGCCTGACTGGATGAGTTAAAGGAAACATCAGGTCTAAAATGAGACCAAAGCTATTCAGCATGTTTGTCTCAAGACTGAGACTAAATCCAAACCAGCTGTCAACATTAACACTGTCTGGCACATGACCCGTCTTCAACCAACCCATTCCCATTCGCAGTGCATCAAACACGGCAGCCTGGTCAGTGGTGGTTGGCACTTGTTACCGATGCACACATCACCCTACAGCGTCTGTATGAGACGCATCAGGCTGCCACATGTTATGATTTTCTCTGTTTTGAGGGACTGCCCTAAAATATGACTTTTTTTCTCCCCCAGGACACAAATAGTCCTGTTTCTTTGTGAAAGTGTACTTCTGACAATATTTAAATGAAGATGATTTTGTTCCCACAGGTTTATGGAGTTTTGACCAGTGACGGATGTCCTGACGGTCCTGATCCTTGAAGCGAACAAAGCCTCTCCAGTCTGAGAGAAAAGGTACGCAGTGAAGGAGAGTAAACATGTTTGTGCTCTCATTCATCCTCACATGCAAATAAAGCAGGAAGCCAACCTGAGAGCAGAAACAGAAGTGGGTTACATTGACTTTTAATGGCTCACAAGGAAGAATCAGCTAATTAAAATTCTTACTGAGATATTTATGTGGATGTTAAATTGGGTGAGGTAAACCGGATTAAAATAGCAAGCAATTTAACAAACGAGGCCCTGAAAGCATTTTATTCCCCTCATTTAAACTGATGCGCTGAGAACTTCTGGAAACTGACACGCACATGAAATGAAAATGGCTGCCCAGACGCTCATCTGCAGCGAGCGCTGTGCTGGTTTTTATTCTTCATTATGAAACAGCACCACAGTGTCACCTCTGCAGTCACAAACATCTGCCTGTTCACATGAGTTCAGAGGATTCTCTCCGACTGATTGATTATATTTGTGTTTTACATTTTGAACATTTAACAAGACATTCTCCTTCACAACAACCGGATGATAGAAGATATGTAGATGACTGTTTAATGAAGAATAACACTCTCCTTCAAAGTTTATTTTATCATCTAGTGTTGTCGACATTAACAGTTCCCTCAATCATTCTGCTTAACATGTCGTATTTATTTCAGTTTTCTAACATTAGACTGGATGTATTAAAACATGTATTTTAGACATGACTAAAAAGGGTAAAAACAGCAACTGCTCACTTGTTTTATGCCGGCTGTCAGAGCAGATATGACAGCTTTAAAACTGTTTAAAGGAATGCTGTAAAATGAAAAAAAAACATTTGTTTAAGAAATAATAAAATTGGTGAGACAGACACCGACACTCTGGAGATACATGACAGAAACTTGTTCTTTCAGTCCCTTTCTGGGATTTCACAGGCTTTTTGGGGGGATTGTTGTGGCCTTCAAAAAAAAAAAAAAAAAAAAGAAGCATGTTGCAATCATTCTACTTTTTTTTTGCAATGAACTTCCAGAAGCACGTAAAAAAATTGCTAAAATAGTTGCGATGAACATGCAGTGAGAATAAAACCCAGCCTGTTCTCATTCCAAACTCATTAAATACCACCACTTTTTATAACATCACCTGTTTACATGTTGTTAAGATTTAAAGTTACACATTATTGAGGGACAAACTGTTTGTGAGGCAGAGCTACAGTCTGAGAACCAGACGATGGGATGAAGATATAGAGGTGCTGATGATCTGGACGAGGAGAGGAATGACGAGCCTTTGGTGAGCTCGTCCTGGACTCTGGATACGATGGCTGGAGGTGAACAGGGTGGAGCAGGGTGCGACGGTTCTGCCTGAAATGACAGCTGACAGCAGCAGAGGTAAAATTTGGCTGCAGCATCCTGATTGGCTGATAGAGATCGTGACAAAGTTTGGATCGCTAGAACAGTGAACACCAGTAGTCAGCTGATTGGATCAGCAGTGGGATGAAGAGAACTGTGAATGGATGAAGCACAAAGAAAGTCTTCCTGATTAAACTCACGCTGAGCTTCATGTCCCTAATTGTTCATATTGTGATTTTAATCTTTACAGACTGTTTGTGTTTCTTATTATTGCAGCAAGGCTGGCAGAAAACATGTTATCCAGTAATGAAACTGTTTACATGTGAGGCTTCGTTCCCTGGTTACTGACTGTAGCTGCTGTGGGAGGCGCAGACCGACAGATTGAAACAGTATAGATGGAAACAATCTCCCGCCCTGTCACTACGTATAGTCCTGCAGGGATTTGATGTTTCTCACATACATTTTTCCCGCGAGTGTTTCAGAGCTGCAGCTCACAGAGTGTGAAGGCTATACTTACAGATCGCATGGTGATGCTAACGAGTTGGCATTTGTACTGTCAAACATCAGGAAACTTGATTCTGTGATGTATTCATGTGGAAAACATTTAGTACAGCTGCAGTCGTTTGTGCTGTTTCTGTAGTAATGTTAAAATGCACGGCGTATTCCAGAACAATAGTAATAAGAATGAAATGTAAGAAGAAAACAGAGCGAGCCAATAATCAACCAGAGCAGAGGAAGACTCGTGCAGCTGGCTCATTAACAGTCACAGCTCATTAGGGCCTGCTTAATCAAGATTCAGAAACCATACTGGGCTCCCAACAAATTACCAATATTGCGACGGCATAATGAGAACAAAAACAAGGTGTCAGTTAAAAGCCAGTCTTCAGCAGTGAGCTGCAGTTGTTCAACTGTAGTGCGGAGCGTCGACATATTGAGACGCCCTCAGTACGACACTCAGGGTGATATTAAAGTGCCGACCCGTCAGCAGGTCTGTCAGAGGTGGAACATGTTGGAGCTGCTGCTGCTGGAGAGGAACACTGGGAATGCAGCCAGGGTGCAGTTTTAAATGAGCACTGCTGGTTTTATCTGGTTATTATTTTCCTCTTCCTGCTCTCTGACAGTGTGCAGGAGTGTTGCTCTGTGATTTCTCTTCAGCACACTGAAAACACACCGAGCAACACCGAGAGGACGATTTCAGATAAATCTGACTCGTCTGCTGTGAACGTGCACGGTGACACACTCACAAAAATGTATCATATATCATCATTGCATATTAACTTGTTGTTGTTTAGTATTAACGAGACTCAGTGGTGTTACCAGGATGCCAGGTGTGGGTGGGCATTAGTCTTACCTGGGTGGGCAAAAAAAAGTGCTACAATGCTCAAGTAGGTCGAAATCCAGTGTAGGGCTACTGCACCTTAAAACATGTTTTGTTTTCTCCTTAATTGAGATAACTGTTGTTGTGATTTGGGCTAAACAAATAAAAGTTGATTTGATTTTATCTGACTTAGAACACATCCATAACTGAACAGTATGGACATGCAGGTGACAATGTTTTTTTTTGTTTTTGTTTTGTTTTGTTTTTTAAGGTGAAAGAGGAGGTAACAACACAAACAAAGGTTAAAACTTAGAACACATCCATAACTGAACAGTATGGACATGCAGGTGACAAACAAAGGTTAACTTAGAACACAATAAGATGTGCAGGTAATAAGGCACAGGTTAGGTTAAAGGTATATCCTTGTTATCCCAGACACCATCTACAGGACAAGTCTGCGGCTGCTCTTGGCAAATTCTGTCACAAATCTATTCATGTCAAGATTCCTTGTAATTTCTTTCTCATGGGCCAAAATGACTAAATCTCTCTTCCGTGAATGCAGCATTGTTCTGCGGAGAGGAGTGAGAATGCGGGTTAATGTTGAAAAAGAGCTTTCACATGCAGCTGAAGACACACCAATGATTAGTGCAGTGACGTACAATCTGTGCAGGATGGGAAATGCATCTTTGTACTGCTGAATGCATTTGCAAGCTTCAGAGAGGTTCACATCAGTTGGCAGTTTATCCATTAACATTGGTCTTGCAACCACAATTTCATTTTGCAGGCTCAGGCTACTTTGCTCTGTGCGTGCAAGCACCTGAAGTGGCTTCAGGAGGTGGGGGTCAAGGAAAGCGGCTGTCTTAGGAAGGAGAGAGGATGTGGCTTTCATTAAGTCAACATTATTTTGAGAGAATCTTGTCTCCATCTCAACAATGGCCCTG
This sequence comes from Cephalopholis sonnerati, assembly GCA_019142605.1. Taxonomy (NCBI): domain Eukaryota; kingdom Metazoa; phylum Chordata; class Actinopteri; order Perciformes; family Serranidae; genus Cephalopholis; species Cephalopholis sonnerati. The sequence goes on from JAGQAX010000002.1 coordinate 1,542,571, forward strand.
TCCAGAATGTTGAACATTGCCCTTTTAAAGGTCAGGTTAGGGTGAGTTTGAGCATCAGCTCCGCCATGTCCTAATGTGGATGAGACTATGGCACCATCAAGCTGTGAGCTAACTATCCGTCTCCTTTTAGGTGGATTGGTACTTCCACACTGAGAGAAATGCTCCTCCCAGAAGGAATCACTTCTCATCTCCTTCAATGTGCCCAGTGAAGCTGTCACAACCTCACATGCAGTGCACAGATCCACAGTTTGTGACTGTAGGATTGAGTTTGCTGATGTCAGTGCACCAAGCACATGAAGGAGGAATTTCGCAGTTGCGAAGAAGCTCTGCCTCTCATGCTGGGCCAGGAGACCACTTGCCTCTGTACAAATGTCCAAGGGTGCAGTGTCATCCTCTGCCACTTCAGACAGGAGTCTCCTGATGATGTCCTCGTTGTTCACAATGGACTTAGTGACCTCCTAGTGACTGGTCCAGCGAATTTCCAGCAATCTTTTCAGTGTTGGTGCATTGTATGTGTGTGTAACATAATGTTTATGACAAAATGCTTTCAGTGAGCTGGACCAATCAAAAAACCTCTTAGCTGAAGGCTCAGCTTGCATTGCATGAATAACTGCCAAATGCAGCTGGTGATTGAAGCAGTGAACATAAGGAATGTCCCTGCTAAGCTTTTGTTGAAGGAGGGCCTGTACCCCACCCCTCACTCCAGACATGACCACAGCACCATCATAGCATTGAGACACTATGTTATCAGCATTATATGACAGGTCAGAAAGATGAGAGAGCAGTTGGGTGCTCACATATTCAGCATCAAGCTGACCCAGTTCCACCAAGCCGATCAGGTGCTCTTCTGGGATAGAGTCACGGACAAATCTTACCACAATGGATACATTTTCAATGTTGCAGCGGTCCCTGGTGCCGTCACTTTTGATACAGAACCCTGGAGAGTCAGAGTTTTCATATCTGGTCCTGATATCATCCAACACCATTTTTGCCAATGTTGCAATTATTTCATTTTGAATGACATTTGATGTGTATTTGCCGTTATCAGGGATGCATTTTGTGATGTCAGCAAGTTTGGGATCTTTTTTCAGTGTATAATCAAAGAGCTTATTCACCAGTCCCTCCTCGTCCCCACCCTCATGATAGTGCCCACGCAGAGCAAGCTCATTAATTGTGAGAAACTGAATGACTTCACCCATGCTTTTCACATAGTACCTGTTCTTTTCAACTTGGGTTTGACCCAGCAGATGCGCAATAGTGTCACCAGTCTCTGACCGCTGCTTATGCTCCTGCCATGCCATCATAGCTCTGGTGTGTGCGGTGCCTGATGCATGTTTGAAAAAGCCTCCGTCTTTTTCAAGTGCTTTTTTCCAATTGGTGTATCCACGCATGGTAAATATGTCCTCGCGGTCTTTATTGGAGCTAAATTTGCGACAAGCAAAACAAAAACTGGCATCGCGCATCACAGGGTATTCCAGCCATGGTCGGGTTTGGTACCAGGCTGCATTAAAGCACCTTAATGTTTTCCCAAACGGCCGTCTAGGGTACGTATTCAGAATGGGTTGTGATGGGCGATCCAAGTTTAAGTCTGGAGGAGCACACACAGCAGGGCCAGAGTCAGAGGACTGGACGGGAAGAACAGGAGGGACGCTTTCAGACGCCGCCGGCAGAGGGGCCAAGCTGCCGCCGGGACATGATGCGTCTGCCGGGCGCACATCACCTGCAGACCCGGCAGTGATACTGAGCCCTGCTCGGTGTTCGCAGCGGTGGTAGAGGGGGAGTTAGCGGGCGTGGAAGCTGCTTGCTTCTTTATGAGCCACCTATGCATCTCTCTTTCTGGCAGTATGTGCTTATTTGACTGAGAGGAGCTACCCGCCAAAGGCAGGTAACTGCTAAGTCTTGCTAACACGTAGCACAACACACAACAGAGGACACACAGATGACAGACAAAAAGTACAAGATGAGTGAGATGAATGATAATAGTCCGGTACGAGAGGCAAAGGTAGGAGACGGTGGTAGTGCTAGGGCAAATAGATCGCTGACGTGACTGAAACTAGATGGCAAGGCAGACGAGTAATAAATGAAGAGCAGCAGGACAAACGTCAAGTACTGTCTGAACTACTGACGGTGTCTGCGAGTTGCGCTTTGGCACATGCGCGATTCATTTGCACCCTGGACGCCGAGGGGTTAACATCTCCCTGCTGGGAGGGGCTGCTCCGTGGGGACTGAGCTGACAGTGTGTGCTGTAGGACGCGGGAGAGTCCACGGCAGTGTCCGCTGACATACACAGTACTATATGAATGGGATACCATACGCGGTGCCCAGACTGCCGTCAGTACTACATCCAGTTTTCCTTGGGTGGGCAGAGCATGTCCGTGGGTGGGCACTGCCCACCCCTGCCCCCCCCTGGTAACGCCCCCGACGAGACTTAATCATGCTATCAGCTCTGTGAGGGTGGAGTCAAGTCAATTTTATTTATAACACAAATCAAACATTTGGGCCTCAAGGGCCTGTATATCTGGACAGCATACGACAGCATCCATCAAGTGTTGTCAAAAATAATGATTTATCGATATATATACAGATTCTGAATATTTGAAAGGGTTTTTTTTATACTCATTTTTCACAATATTGATACTATGGATATTACCTTTTCCTGAGGCCCTGACACAGCAAGCCACACACTGAGTCCATTTTTTTCATCTGAAATTGTCACACATCGAAAAATAAATATGTTGTGTCAATGGTGTTCACACACTGAGTGTGAAACTTTCATCCGTCATTAAAAATTTTCAGAAAAGGTTCAATTTTCTGCGTTTTTCACATCTGTCGGAGCCTCTAGAGACGTTTGACCAGGCATCAGTGAAGAAAATGTGGCGATGGGACACAGCTGCAACAAGACACGGTAAAGAATCATTTCATATCTCAGACAGCTTACTTTCAACAGGTCAGAGAGTGATAGATAGATTCAGGTGTGTGTGATGAGGTTTCTGTGTGTAATGATTTTGTTTGGATAACAAATTAAAAAATGCATTCAAAGAAAACGGACTAAGTGTCAGGCTGTTAGTGAGCATCTGTCGCCCGAGTCAGTGCGGTGTGTCTCGCACCATTACCCCTCGTCAGCCCCCAACCTTTTTTTCTTGGCTGATTCAGCATGTTGAATCAGCGTCAGCTACGGCGGAGCCAGTTGGTGAATGAAATCCTTCTGATTGTCAGTTAGCTCAGGTAACGAGAAGAGAAACACCAGTAAGGACAGTTAGCAAAGAGCTAAAGTCCAGAGGGAGTGAGACCAAAACAAAGTTGTTCCATAAAGTCAGATTATTTTTCTCTTTAGCAGAAATGTTTTCTGATGGTTTGTGTTACTGTTCACTGGCGCACGGTAAATATGCTCTCTTTGTACTGGATTGTATTGTTAATGTGATAAGTGGCTAACTAGCGTCAAGACGGTCTTTCAGTTTCTGTTTTTGAATGATAATTACGGACGTCTGCTGGTGTGAAGAGTTGTTGGACGTATGTGTTGATTGGCTGTTGGCTGTAGTCTCTGCAGTGTGTCAGTCCGTTCCTTTTCCAAAGTTGTCAAATACCGCCACTTCGTCACTGATTTTGTCTCCAGACACCAATGCCAAAAACCACCTTTCGCAGCAGTATGATAAGTGGGCGGGCAGCATCAGTTTGTATGCGGCTGGACAGGACTTTTCACGGTGTTATGATACGCAGCTGGTTGGCTGGACAGCACCTGTCATGGCAGTATGATACGCTGACGGCCAGCATCAGTTCATAACATGACCGGACAGCACCAGTTGTGCCGGTATGCTTTGCCACAAAGTAACATCTATTTAAAACACTGCTGGTAAAGATAATATAAAGAGCTAGAGAGTCACTATAGGGCAGCGGATGGGTCCAACAAACCCTGGACTTTCACCTGGGACCTGCTGTTTGCTCCCCGTATTAATGTAGAGCTAAACCATGAAGTATCGGCGTTGGTTGTGGCATCCTGGAACGTCAGCAGCAGACACAGGATACCTCTAGCATGTAATATGTGGACGTGAAAGTCCACTGAAGACAGCGGCAATGATTTGGGCTTGGGATGAGAACGTATTGAGTGTGTTCATGTGTAACTTTTTTGGCCGATGACACAGTGACCTCAGGCCACACAGCAGGGGCCTTCATCGCTGCTAGCTCTATGAAGTAGGTTTGGTGAGTCTGGGCCTTAAGACAGCTCAGACTGGGTTTTATGACTGCTTTTCATCAAACCACTGAGGTCACAGGAGCTGACATTGGAAATTTGTCTGCAACTGTGAAGTCATTTGAAAAGTTGTCTAAGTAGGCCGGCATTAACTGCAGCAAGTCATCATAATTGGCGTATTTCACCCTGATGAACATCACTTGTTCATGTGAAGGTCATGAGATTCGATCATAATCAGCACCCCCAAATTGCTTTATAACCAGATCTGCTCTTTTTGTTTCATTCATAAAAACATCACTGGAGAGTAAAACGTTTTTTTCGGTTTTCCCTTTTTGAATGATGAATACAGACGATCGCCGTCTGCTGGAGTGGAGAGTTATTTCCTCTCACTCAGGTGCAGAACGTATGTGCTGGTTGGCTGCTGTACTTCATGTGCAACTCTTTTGCTGGGACACAGGTGTTGTCAGGTGACGCAGCAGGGGGCCTTCACCGCTGCTAGTTCTCTAAAGTCGGTTTGGTGTGTCTGGTGAAGGATTTAGGGGGATATATTGGCAGAAATGAAATATAAGTATATTGTCTTTAGTGTATAATCAGCTGAGAATAAGAATTGTTGTGTTTTCATCATCTTAGAATGAGCCGTTCATATTTACATAGGAAACAGGGGCCAGTTGCAAAACATACCTTAAGTTAAGATTTTCCTTTAAATCCGAACTATGGTTTGCTTTAAATAAAACTGTAAATTGGCTGCACAAAACATCCTTTAAGTCTTCTCATTAAGGTTTCCTTGCTTAAAGTTCATTTAACCGTTGCACAGAGGACCTTAGCCACCAAAGTGTTAACCGCAACATGTCTGAGTTTATGGTGATCAATGAGGAAAATGAAGGCACACTGAGAAGAGTGTTTTGTGACCGGGAGAACCCAAAGAACACCCTTAATGATGTGCAATTACTATTGCACTGTAAATTTGACCGCAGGTCTGAAGTTGGATCACTCAGTTTTCCAAAGCTTTGCTCTTCCAGCCCCGTTACAATCAATGATTGCTCTGCAGTTGTATGCAACGGGATCTTTCCATTCAGTTACTGGTGAGCTATTTCACCTACACATGTCAACGGTATGCTGCATCATTCATCGGGTTTCAAACGCCCTCAAAAGACAACACTCAATCAGCTCCCAGTTAGTTTCCAATCATGGAAATAAAATAACCAGCACTGTATCATAATGGCCTGGCAGTACCCATGATGCCCGGATTCTGGATGAGAGCATCCTCGAGAGTGAGGCATAAAAGGCATACAGGCATCCTTCTTGGGGACAGTGGCTATCCATGTCGTTTATAGCTGATGACACCGTTCAGTAATCCTGCCAACAGATCTCAGGCAACCTGTCTAACGGTCCAAATTGTATCAGTGTAACATCTGTAGGCTGTATTCACCTCTGGTTCAGTCACCATGTTTTTATTTACCTGTCTTTTAACTTTATGTTCACTGCAGGTTATTAAAGAATGAACATTTAATTAACAGGCTGTGTAATGTTTTTTTTTTTATGATTGAAAAACCACAATAATGTATTATGAAAAAAAATCTTCAGGTGCATGCCTGACCTTAAGCAAAATGAATTAAATGTAATAGCGGTAACAGCCTTGCACAAGTGCAAAAAAACAAATGGTCTGCACGTAAACAGCAGAATTTTACTGCTTTGAAATCTCTTTCAGTGCAGTAAATGACTTAACATTTTTCCTTGACCAAGGAAACCTTTAAAAAGATCCTGTGCAACACACTTAAGTAATTTCCTAAGCTAATGAAAACTAAACATTAAGTGTCATACTTAAGGAACAAACTTAAGGTGCTTTAAGCAGCTGGCCCCAGGTCCTCATTAATGGAGATCAACATGTAGTAGCCCAGACAAGCCCGGTCTCACTCCAAAGTCATCGAAATCTGGTGCTTGGGCAGTGACTGGCGGCATCAGAAACCAACAAAAAAAGGTCACCTTTAACATTGGCTTGATACGCGGCTGATTGCCATTATAGTTTAACGACACCTAGTTGCATCACTGGAAACAGGGTGGGACAAGGACGAAAGTTAAGGCGACAAAAGTCCAAGTGGGGTGGGTGGGAAGGGTTGGTGCATGGGTCCAGCAAACATGACTTTCACCCCGGACACTGGTGTTCACGCTCATAAGATTCTAAAGCCAAACCCTATTCTTCTTTCCTAAACCCAAACATGTGTGTCTGTAGTTAGAGGAAAAAAACGTCAATTTGCAGTTTTGTACCAACGTAGTGCTTTTACTTTGAAAGAGACTGTATGCAAACTGTACATTTCCTGTAAAACGGAAGTGTATTTTGAAAATAGACAATGCATGTAACAGGCTGAAGTTGACACGGCGTCCCAGAACGTCAACACACCCAGGGTACCTCGTACCTCGTACCTCGTCGTATGTGGACGTGGAAAGTCAATGAAATCCCCCTAAATCCCCTTAAATCTGACACACTGCTCCTTTAAAGAAATGACACTGTACAGCACTTCCTCCTCCATCTGTACACAGCTGTGGAAGAGTGTCAGCTCAGCTGTGTGCATTAAATATCACCATAGACCTACATTATCTTTCAGCTGCGCCTGAATTGAGGCAAAAATGTGTCCACATGCCATAAATTGAGTGGGGGTTAATGGAGGGTCTGCGGAGACTGCAGCCAACTAGAGCAGCACGACCAGTGAGCTAAAACATAAAACCCTTCCAGCTCTGGGTGGTCTGTGTTCAAACGCAGCCAATAATATTCAGAGATGGTTTGGAGAACAGCAGAGCCAGATACAATAGCAGCAGGCTTATCCTAACAAGGACACACATACACAGAGGCTATAGCAAATACAAGCAAACATAAATCCCCGCAGACATAAAGAAAGGTCATCCTTGTTTTCAGAGGAAAGAGGCTGTTTTCTGAATTTACAAGCTCCACAAATCAAAAGGCCATGTCACGTTGCTATAGTTACAGAGACAAAGATCCCAAAGCTCCTGAGATCTGGAGGACCGATTCTCCTCCCGGAGTTGGAGCTTGGACTTTTCTCTCTGTGTTTATCACACACGCTCAGCCCTATGGGAGGCCGAGGCCCGGCATGGGATGGCAGCAGAGTCCCCCGGTCTGCTTCTCGGAGACAAAGGCCCAGCTATTATATTATGTAAATTTTAGATCCGTCTGTCGGACTGCAGGCGATGATTAATTACCATCTAACCGCGAGCCACAGAGATGCAGAGGTGCGATGGGACAGGGAGCTTTTTTATTTATCTATTTCTGCAGACGGAGTGGCAGTGATCCACAAATAGTACACACGCATAAACAGAGCTTGTACATGAATGTCACACTGCTCCACATGTAAAAAAAAAATATATATATATATATATTTATATATATCTAAAGAGAGAGAAAGACTGAAAGAAAACCCGATCAAGAAGCACATATACAAGTGACTTGTGGTGTCACCAATTACAAATTTTCTCTTAGATACAAACAAAATTCAATGACAGTGTATCTCAAGTCTCATACTTCTGTACTAAACACTTTATATAATGAGTGCACAAGTTGCACTGTGTTCACGCTGCATAGTGCGGGGAAATGCAGTGTATTACTAGCATGAAAACAGATATGTCCGTTTCAAACGTTGTAATTGTCACTGTCCTCAAACTGCCTTGCATTCTTAATGTTGGCATAGATACAGCCAGTAGATGGCACTGGAGAGCAGAGTCAAAAGTTGTCACAAAAAATGAAGTGACGGTGGAGAAAGTCATCATAATGTTTCTTTTAAGAGATGTTGTAGACGGCAGTGTTCTATGAGGCCATTAAATACATCGCGATTCGTTTCGTTCCACCATTATTTATCGTTATCATTATTTTACCATTATTTACGAACTACGTCACAGTGCCCCCATGATCTCCAGTGGTGCTGCTCCTTTTCTTCCATATCCATAAGCTTTCAGATAACGTGCACATATACAGAGGAAATGAACACAGAGTAAGGACAGAAGGCTCCATCCATCTCCATATCTAACACTGAGCATAAATGAGCCCTTAGCTGCTAGCTGCCAGCTCAGCCACCTCCATGTTGAGAGCCGTGTGCAGACTCTGGATCACAGATCTGCTCTGAATGTCGTATACAGCTGCTTCAATCATCAGCGCCACATGGTTTATATTAACCATCACCATAATCTCAACCTGAACCAACCCAAATGTAAAAATAAAGATTTACCTACACAGCCTCTCAGATGGACCAAAATGTCCTCACACTCCATAAATGTCCTCTCAAGGCCTTTAACCTGAGGTGGTCCTCACAAAGACAGACGTTAGCAGCACTGACACACACACCTCTTAAATAATCCAGTGCTAACACCCCCAGTGTGTTTCAGATCTCACACTTCTGTACTAAACACTTTATATTCTGAGTGTGCTAAATGTGTTCACACTACATAGTACGGGAAAAAGCAGTGTACTGCTGGAGCACTCATGATGGTCCAAACGGTGAGTGTGGAATGACGGACACTTCTCATCCTCAACGGTCGACATCTTTGTGATGTAACAATCTTCTCAACTTTTTAAGATGGTGGCTGGAGACAACAAGGAGCCAATGTTAGCTTGCTAGCTAATTGCCATTTGTGGTGCCCCCTGTGGATGTTGGGGCCCTTAGCATTCACCTATAGTGCCTCTGCCACGGGCGGCACTGATCAGAGGGACCAAACCACTACTTTACTTCAGAACTTTAACTACATAGAGGTGATAATACTTATGTCCTTTTACTGTTAGTTAAGGAGGATTTAAAAAAGGCAGATTAAAATCTCCCCCTTTAATTTCCCCTTAAGTGGCGATTAGGACTTCGAACTTCAGCGCCTTGAGAGTTCATGAGTTATTCAAACATGAGTGATGTGTGTGAACATGTGAATTTTGACACATATTGCTAAGGGTTAACGCTGGGCTTCTGACAGGGGATGATGATGATGATGCATCGCTAGCATTAGCTAGGTAGCATGTTTATTTTCATCACTGACCAACCTGGTCGTCCCTTGATTGAAAACGGCTGGTCGAATCTGACGCATTTGGCAGCATCTCCTGCAAGAGCCTTTCTTCTTGTACCTCCCTCCCTCTCTGCTCCTCCTCCTTCTTCTTCTTCTTCTTCTTCTTCTTCTTCTTCCTTCCACCATGATCCATCTTTAAGCGCCTCCAGCCTTTCCATGCCTAACTGGCTGCTTTGCGGATATTTGACACAGTGCGATGCGTTCATGGCACCCCCAAAGAATAGTTTTCTTTTAGCTGCGGGCCATTACGCTGGAATTTATTTATGAGCTACAGCCTGCAGGCCATTTAGCGGACCAGGCCACCGGAAAAAAACTTGTGGTACTCCAGACGGCCAGTCCAGGCCTGAATTTGGAGCGTAAAAGTGTTACTAAGTTAAAAAACAAATATATTATTGAAACAAACAGATGGTCAGTTTACGGAAGGCTTTGGGATGATTTTTAGATTTGATGAGTTTATTGGTTTATTTTGGTGACAGGTAAAATTCTGTGACTCCAGCAGCTGCCTGAGGGTGTGTGTGCAGGTCTCCGTCCAGGGAAACATCCTCTACTGCACCTGACAGATGTAACATGACCTACTGGATAATATTCTCTCCTCCATCTCTGTGACTGTCTCTTCATCCTGATCCCCTCCCATCTACTGCTTTGCTTTGACAGGAAGCTTTTTAGCATGTAACTGTTTGTAATTTTTGACAGGTGTACTGTTAATATTCTCTCATTGTTTCAGGTCCCTCAGTGGATCTACTGACACCACTAAATGTGTCTAAATGTGAAACTGTCTCCTGATTTCTGACAGCACAACTTGAAGCTCCGCAATGTTAAATTCTTTTTACTCTCCAGTGACGTTTTCATGAGTGAAACAAAAAGAGCAGATTCACTTTCAGTTAATACCTGCCGTACCAGACAGATTGTCAAGTCATTTCACAGTCAAAGACAAATTTCCAATGTCGGAAAAAAATCATGAGAATTTTACCTCAGTTGTTTGGTGTAAGGTGGTCATAAACTCAGTCTGAGCTGTCGTGAGGCTCAGACACACCAAACCGACCTCAGAGAACAAGCAGTGACGAAGGCCCCTGAGGGTTGCTGCGTCTCGGCCAAAAAAGTTGTACATGAACACACCCAACACATTCTCACATTCTCATCCCAAGCTTTTTCAGTTGTTTTTTTTTTTAAGTGGACTTTCATGTCTACATATAACATGCTAAGTATCCTCTGCATCTGCTGCTGATGTTCTGGGACGCCACAACCAATGTCAGGACATCAACAAAAGCGCCTGGTTAGGTTTAATGAAATACTTCATGGTTTGGCTCGACATTCAGACGGGAAGTGCACAGCCGACTCCAAAGTGAAAGTCTGGGTTTGGTTGGACCCATCCACCACCCCCCTCCTGCCCCTGTGGCTACTTTCCATTGGTACTGGCAGGGTTTCAAACTACCACCATGCTTTGGTGTATCATACTGATGGATGGATAGATACTTTATACTGATGCGATGTTAAGGAGTTTATTAAAATATTAAAGAAATAAGACCAACTCTGCCAATTTTGGACACAGATTGGGTGGAAAGCCACACCTGTCAGATATATTATTAGTACCTGGAAATAAGCAGCGTAGCCTAGCTTTTGTAAAATGAATCCTATGCAGGACCTTGAAGTCAGACGTGCACAAGAGGTTGAGGAATTCACTCTGATTCGTGCCTTTTCCCACCATTCGTCAGTCAAATTAAACTTAAGCTCCTTTTCTGACTCACCTCCATAAGAGAGACCACACTCGATGATGAAATAAGGTCATATGAGGCAGAGATCATGCCACAATTTTCAAGGAGTGAAAGCACCAAATCAACCCAGGAGATTGTTGGGAGTTCTGTATAGATGATATTGATGCTGAATTGACAAGAATACTGTCGACATGTGACGCCTTTTATCTTGTGTGTCTAGATTTATGTGTTTTTGCAGACATTTAAGGAATTATTAATATGTCACATTGTAAAAGAGAGTTTGGCAGAATATTTTCCACCAGGAGCAGGATGGGAAATAAGCAGTGACCCTGCAGGATCCCCAGTCTTTGCAAAATCTTCAGTGTATGACTGAAAACTCAGTCTTTAGATGTCACTCTTGAATCTTTTAAAAGTCTCCTACTTTAGGCATTAGAGAGTTTGTTGCATTCGACATGGAACACTGAGAAACATGGAAAGGGACAGATTAGTTTAAGAGTTTGAACATGTTGCTGCACGAGGCCCATTTTTCAGCAACATGCTTGTTCATGACATGAGCAGCTTTGGAGAAGACAGCTTCATATCTCTGAGAGTGTCTGTAACCTGACGCTGCTGTTTACACACGTCTGTATCAGCAGCAGACCTCCAGCAGCTTCACTCTGAACCATCCACGTGTATGTGATCCACATCTGGTGGGAGAGGGACTCAGTGTGTGGCTGTGTCTGTGTTCAGTGAGGGGAGAGCAGAGTCTGCAGTGTTGCCTGAGAAATGACAAGAGGACAGATGTCTGCATATGTCATGTAGGTTCGGAGGGGACTTCAGATGGCGACCAGGCAAGGTGCCCGAGTGCCGGTGGACTGCTCTCTGTGCACACAGGCATGCACTCGCACTCATTCATATGTATGCACGCAGACAGAGACACACAGGAGCCAACAGTTCACGCTCACATACACGTGTAAGTCACCAGGATCAAATATACAATAAGCTTTATTTATAACACGTAGATCAGTGTCTATGTGTTCTGACTCCTGTCTCTTTACCTTCATATGAAAATCTGTTCCTGCCTCCTCATCACATCCTGCTGTCACACACACAGCTGTGTTGGCACACTGAGAGCAGATTTAACCAGAGGACAATTTACACTGGACGTCACTTTTACAGGAGCCGAGTCACTGTTAAACCAAATTAAAGAAACCCAGAGTGTGACCTGAGGTGGCGACTCCATACAGCCGTCCTGTTTGATCCATTCACTCCAATAAAAAGCATGTTTTTATGCCTCTGCACGGCGATAGTTGTGGCTGGAGGCATTATGTTTTCAGTTTGTCGTTTGCCTGTCCTATACTAGTGAACACGATATCTCAGAAACACCCCAAGGAAATAATTTAAAATTTGCCATAACTGTCCACTTGGACTCGAAGATAAACGATTAGATTTTGGTGGTCATAGGTCAAAGGTCAAGGCCGCTGTGACCTTGTCTGTCTTACTTTTTTGAATGTGAGGGATTTTCTTCAAATTTGGCACAAATGTTCACTTGAACTGAAAATTAAACTGATTAAAATGTTGTGGTCAAAGGTCGGCGTGACCTCACAAAATGTTTTTGACCATAACTAACTCTGACCAAACTTGACCCAAATGTCTAACAGGATAAAATAATGAAGGTCCAAAGGTCAAAGGTCAGCTTGACTGTGACCTCATTATGTTTTAACGTCATATCTCAGGAACAGAAGGGGAGACATTTGGTCAGATACTGAATTGGTGACTCTAATCTTGAAGCTGTGCTGATTGTATAGATCTGCTGTGTGTGAGCATCCATGTTTTCACTGACATGGATTGAAACTGTAGGGGAAGACAGTAATTCTGGGGTTTTTTTGGACTGTTGCTTTGGTTTAAAATAGATGTCTTTCACAGTGTCCAACACATTTAGACACGTCTGACATGCATAAACAGTAAAGTTAAGACAAAAATCATTTAAGTCACACAGTAACAGATACAGAGGTTGTTCAGCTAGTAATGTGACCGCCAGAGAAAACACAAAATCCTAAAATAAAGAAACTTTATTTTGATAATTGACATTTAATCAGAAGTAAATAAATCTGGGCTCCTCTTGGTGTCTCTCTGTTCGTCATTGTTTGAGACAATGATTAGCTTTATAATGTAATGTGTGATTTAAAGGGAACTTAACTGCACCAAGTCAAATAAATTCCACCAGAGTCAGTGGACAATTTAAGCTATTCTCATAAATACCATTTTTATGGTTTAATATTTTTATGTGATAAACCAGATGGCATAAATTCAGATTCTGGTCTTAAATCCATTTTGCCCAGATATTTAGTAAATGCACTTTGGCACTTAATGGTGAGTTTATTGATTTGTAGCCATTAGAGAGCAGAAACCTTAATGAAAACACATCTGTTCTGTAGCAGCATAAAGATTTTAAACCTGTTTACTGTTTCCTGATCCAAACAAAGATGGTCGCTGGGTAAATGAAGCAAAAACATGCCATTTCCAACGTTTACAAATTTTATTTTCTGTTCTTTTGTTTATATTTATCTTAATTAATTTAATTTTTATTTTCAGTTTCACACAAATTAATGCATTCATGTTTATCTTCTATCTGATGCTGTACAAAGGAATAAAGACGTGGTCTTTTTGGCTACATTGAGAAATAAGGGAGCTGCAACGTTATATTTTCTGATCTTTACCAACAGCAGAGAAAAATATCTGCTTTTATATTTGCTTGTCGTAGTCTGACTTCAACCACGAGCTGCTACCTTTGTCTGTCTGCTGTTTTGTACTGTATGACAAATGTCCAGTGTTTTCTTTGTCTTTGATCACTGAAAATGGCTGCCTGATGATGGGGGCAGGGTTGATGAGAGCTGTGAGACTCAACCATGAACTGTAAAACCAAAGCAATGAGTTAAAAGAGACTCAAAAGCTGTAGAGCTGAAAGGTTGGTCGTTAATTCTCTGTGCGAGCCCTTTCACATTCAGTGTGGTTGTTTTGTACCTTGTTTATATCAAAGTAATATTAATACAGATGATGTTTGTAGTTCAAACATAATCACTGATTCATCTCTCCTTTGTTTGAGAGAAGCAGATTTGTTCTCATCGAAGGGAACAACTCAGCACACTTTCTCGCCAAGTTTAAATGATTGCTTATTTCCACGGCAAATTATCCGTGTGCATTCAAGCGTGCCGTTTCCAAACTATTGACTGATGTTCACAGTCAACGAGTCCTGGTGTCACCGCCCGCATGCACACAACCAACCAGAGGAGGGATTCAATCTGTGTTGAATGTAAATGGAAGGCAATCAGCTGCCTAATAGCCCTGCAGGAGATGATCTGTGTGTCTTTACACAGACAGGGTATCACTGTACCTTTCTCTGAAGATGGTTTTCAGCAGGTGATCTTGAAGCACTGGCAGAGCTGGAGGAAACACTGAAATAGCACAAGCCTTTCAGTTGGACAGTAAATCCCACTGGCCTGTTGGTAAATCTGGAGGTAAGACTGTAACAAAGACACCGATCCTTTGTAAGCGACAGGGAGTGAAGGTACGGTTGATATTAAGACGCTGGCTACACCCGGCTGCTCTGTCTGTGAATGACCGACTGTGATGGAGAAGTTCAGGGAAAAGTTAATGGAAAAAGCAAAACATTTAGACATTTTTTAAGAAGCTGGTACATGATACATTTATGACAAAGGCAGCCGCACTAAATCTTAGACTGTGTATCTCCACCAGAAATCACTGACCTGCTAAAGAGAAGAAAAGCTGCTTTCAGGTGCATCACAACAACTGAGAGTAAAGGCCAAAACACAATGGCGACCAATGCTGCACATCAAAAAATACGCCCCTATTCTTTCAACTTGCAACAGAGGGCTGGGCAATATGAAGATATTATATCGTTACCCAGATATGAGACTATATGTCCTCCCAAATTTTCAGTATCCTTGTATTGTGATGTGACATAAATGGTGTTTTTTCCCACGTTTTAAAGGCTGCATTACAGCACAGTGATGTCAATGTGTCAAGTAACCAGACTTTTGTCTTTGTTTTAACACTTGCCTTAACCCACTTAGTCCTTATATCCACATTATTAGTGATTATTGATCAAAAATCTCAATGTGTCAGTATTTTCTGAAAAAAAACAACAACAAAAAAAAACAGTAGTCATCCCTACAATTTTGTTGTATCGAGGACTTAGTCAGAAATTTTCAAGCCACTGTTCTATTTCCAGCCTCAGCTCTCCGCCTGTACATGCCAGCTCCCGCAGCAGCTCTTCTTCTCTGCTCTTATGGCAGCTTGACCCCTCTCCTTCCCATGGATGCATAAAGAGAATTCTGTAGCTGTTGCTGTGTCTTATTTGTGACAAAAAATGGATGAGGAGAGACTTTTTGTTTAGGTACAGAAATATCCTGACCCACAATCATGTCAATAGAAAGACAATGGACAAAAAGATACTTCCTGTTGAGTCACAGCTCTGGAGATCAGCTCTTCAGGTGCGAAATCAACTTCAATTGGAGGCTGTCCACACATGATTTTAAGCTAATGAAGAGGTGGAGGAAGTACAGATCTTTCAGTATAAGTAGTATTAACTTTGCGTGGTTGCAGTGCAATGTGTCCAGTGTGTGCTAGGGGCGGCACTCAATGCGCCTCATATGATGCACCACGGTAGCGCCCGTGTGCTTTCAGCTTAAGAAAGTTAAATTATGAGATGGTGATTTATTTAAAACAAGAAAATAGCAAGATAAGATTATATTTAACTGTGACTTCTAGGAGCCTGTAAACTTTTAATGAAGTGACATTCAGTGAGGGTGTCACATGCTGTACCGACTGAAAAGCCCCTGGAGGATTTGGGTGATAGAAATAAAACTGGCTTGACTTGACATTCACACATACAGTGTGTCAGATCTGCGTCTGCAGCCAAAGAAAACAAGCTGTTAACTTTAGAAACATCTTGCGTAAACAGATCTGACTGTATCAGTCTGAATCAGAAACAGATTGAACGCATCAATAAACATTGTGTCCACATGAACAGATTCATTCACTTACTGTTGCACACCTGAAATACATTTCAGTGCAATAACTTAGAGAAAATTGATTCAACTGCAGTCAATAACTACAAATCTTTGAAACACTGTCAACACAAGCCATTTGTAATTAAAACCTCTTGTTGATCACATTATAGGAAGGGAAGGGGTGGGCGGATCGATCCGAAAATGTCAACACTCTCAATACTACAGTTTCATTTTGAAGATCGATCCTAGCATCAATAGGATCGATACCAAGAAAAGGGATCAGTGTCTCTCTTCTACGTCATACCTATTTGTATTTCAACATGTGTAACATTACGTTGTTGTAAACTCTTCTAGTGCCTGTCTCTTTCCTTCCCCACTGATTTTGTGTTGCCTGTGTAACATAGTTAATAAGGTCTACAGTTTATGCATACATGGATAAATCTCTACTCTCAGTGGAGCCACACTCCTGCAGATGACCACAAGAAAAATTGAAACAGCAAAGACATTTAGTTGGAGCGTTGGCGAGCCTTTGGTTCAGCAGGGAGCTGCAGACATATCATCATAGACTGAAAATCAAACTCTTCAGATTTGTAACAAGATCTTTTGTTTATGTTGTGTGTTTATGTCACTGATTTTCTTAAACTCACATATTTTAATGTCAGTATCAACCTCAAAGATCCAGTATCAGCTGGGGCAGCTTAATCATGCACTCTATAACCATAACTATCACTGTGAAACTAAACTTATTATGAAAAGATTCAGTCACAAACAGCTGTTTTCTTCAGATGAGGCCAAAAACATGAAGAATATTTGACCTCAGTTTCAGGCCCACAGCCCTGCAACCTGCTCTCGGAGTCGTAAGACAAATCCCTCGTCTTTCTTCTCTCTTTATCTTTCCCTGAATCAATACGTATGATGAAAGAGAGGAGGCTTCAGGTGTAATAAAGCTCCTTTGCTTTGGTAGACCGACTGTGTGAAGGCTGCTTTCACACTAAGAAGTAGTTACAGCATGTTTCCCCCACACTGATATAAAAAAGTCATATTCACATTATTTTCATATTCAGATCAGAGAGGAAAGGAACCCATCATCAGGGTTTTATTTCATGTAGACGGATCTAATGGAGTTCTATTTGATTTATTACCGCAATCGTTACAGTTTCATTTGTCTGAAGGCTGAGATTCACGCTTCTGTAAATCTTGACCATTTCTTCACTTCTGATAACTTCTGGCTTATAAAATTGCTTCTTTTGGAATTATGCTAATGTGTTATATCATACAACATTTGGTCTGCAATGAAGGACTGAATGGATTATTTGCAGTCCAATTTCTAACATATGTCACTAATAACACTGTGCAGTGTAGTGTGCAAAGAGGAAACACCAGGAAGAAGTCTCACATCACTCTGAGGTCTTCTTGTAGATTAGTATTATTAATTCATTATGCTGAAATATACCTGAAAGATGCATTTTATAATATTTGATTTTTATTATTCTGTGGAATAACTGGGGGTTAGAAATACTTAAACCTTTGCTAACAGCAACTTTAAACTACACCAGCACTTTGTCATTAACAACACATCCTCACTCCGACCTCGTTACATGTCCACGTTTGGTCATGGACTTTCCACGTCCACATATGACGTCCAAGGTACCCTGGGTGTGTTGGTTGTTGACGTTCTAGGACGCCGTGTCAACTTCAGCCTGTCACATGCATTGTCTGTTTTCATAATACACTTCTGTTTTCACAGGAAATGTACAGTTTGTATACAGTCTCAAAAGTCTTCAAAATAAAAGTCGTCAGGTACGTCAGGCAACACCGCTAATGGACGTTTTTTTCCTTCAACAACAAACGCATGTGGTTACATTTAGCCAACAGACACACGTGGTTGGGTTTAGGAAGAACAAACTGGGTTTGGCTTTAGAATCTTACAGGAAGTAAACACTGGCCAAGGGGGCCTGTAAGATTCTTTGTAAATCAAAGCTTTGCCTTCTGGGTCGGCTCTCTCTTCACCACAACAGTCCGGCGCAGCGCCTGCATCACTGTGGACCCCACGCCAAACCACCAATCCCTGTCATTCTACCCTCACTTGTGAACAAGACCCGGATATACCTAAACTCCTTCTCTTGGAGCAGTAACTCCCTCCCAACCCAGAGAACCATGGCCTCAGACTTGGAGTTGCTGACTCATCCTAACCACCTCACATTCTGCTGCAAACTGCCCCAGTGCATGCTGGAGGGTCACAGTATGATGAAGCCAATTCTCCTTTGTAACCTCACTCATGAGCAAGTTTAGCAACATTGATATGTTACATGTGACTCAGGCAAATGTAAAGTATTTGTGGTTTGCAGAAACGTACAATGCCAGCATTTAGTTCAGGAGACTTCAGGAGGCTGGTTAAAAACTCATTGTTTCCTTGGTTCAGACCAGATCAACTGAACTCTAACAGTAGTTCTGTGGTGCTTTCAGGTCATCCTGAGCACAATTGTACATCTGAGCTGCACTTTAACGTTGTCATGGTTCAGTCCAGTGACATCAGCCAGCATCCTTGACGCCATCAGCTCAACAGTGTCGACAATGGGAAGTGATTGTGGGCTCAGCAGCCATCTGCTTGCTGCTTTAGAGGGACCCTCTGCAACCCTGATGGACCTCAGCAGAATTTTAATTAGGAAGGAAGCAAATTGTTGGTCACAGATGGGAGCTGCAAAAATCAAGTGGAAGTCCAGCTGATATAATGAATTGGAATAATTACTGTTTCTCCGAGATGGAGCACCATGTTGGTGGAAATTACATTTTGTTGCATTATTTCCCTCTTTCATTTGTTGTTGAAAACATCCCACCTTTTTAATTTAACATTTAAACATGAATCTGAAACTGCTCCTTCAGATTTTATCTTAGGAACTGGATGTATGCAGTTTATTTATCGTCACATTAGTCCATACTAACATATGCACACTGAGGTTTAAAGACACAGAGCTGCTGTATTTTAGCATCAATTGTTCGCTTTGTGAAAACCCCTCTTTTATTTTTGAAAGCTGTAAAGAATCACATGTTGGTTTGAACATCAGTGAGTAATACTTTAGTTTTTGATTGTCGTGGAGTGTTGCGGTTGAAGGTTGTTCTCTCCTCGGCTTTTGAATATTTCACAGTTGTGTCTTGACAAGTGGACCAAAAACAAACACTATCATTCAAAGATAAAACAGCAGTTTCACTATTTAACTACCTGTTCAGACTCAATACGAGCATGAGGGGAAAAAACATTCCTTCCCACGGGATGATATGGATGATAAAGTGGATATTATATGGAGCAGAAGGGAACTGAATTGCACCTGCCGAATCATAAATGCAGATATAAAACCAAGTAAAAAAACAACATGCCAGGAGCTGTCTCTGTAGACATGAGACTCAATGTCAAACTCAGTTCCTTCCACAACTTCCTCTCATCAGATATAATAAATCAGAATTGATTTAGATGTGTAGGCTGATGGAATCTAATGAGGTTTGGGGTTGCTGATGGGAAATTCATGAGCAGGTATATAAACTATAATCAGGCCCACAGAACATCTTGAAGCTGAAGGAGCTCCTGGCTGAGTGCACGTCTGATCTTTTAGACTCCAATTTTTGGTCAAAGTGAAATGCACAACATGTTAGCTCTGAGAGCAGCTCCTCAGTCTGAGAGGAGGCGGAGGACTCCAGGGTCTGTATTTAAACTTCTAAGAAATTCATTTCAAAATGCTCTGAAGAGCCGACTGACGAGTGAAAAAGCTCTTTTATCAAACAACTTACTCCAAGTTACAGCAAAGAGGAAGAGTAATATTTAAGAGCGTTTAGGTCTCCTGCTCCTGTTTATTGAATATTCAAGATGAAAGAATTCAGGATTACTTTATTTGTCCCTAAATTAGTCTGGGACATAAAGGCTGCCACATAAAAGCGCACACATAGTGTAAAAACAGATGTAAAGGACATTCAAATGCATTCAACACTGCCCCTCATTTTACCTCCTCCTTATCTCCTGAGTTTGAGAGATTCACTCACTCAGGGATGAAGGAGTTTTTATACCTGTTCAGGTGTCTCCTCTTGTATTTAATAGGGACCTTGTAGCTTCTACCTGATGGGAGCAGGTCGTACTCTGAATGCAGGACAGGGGAAAGTTCTGCCATGATTTCCATAGCATTCATAGCTTGTCAAGGCTGTGTGGACCACAGTCTTGCACTGAGTTGGGTACATATATATATATATGTTTTATCTGTTCTAAATGTACCTTAAAGGGATGTTTTTCAAGGTTCTAATACTCTTATCAATATGGGAGTGGACAAATATGCTCACTATATGCTTATGTATGTTTATATTATAATTGCCACAATCCAGAACAATGACAAATACTGTCCAGAAATATTCTCCAGAATAACCTCAAAGGCACTGACTGCTCAAAACATATGCTGAAAGCAGACCATGGCAAACTCAAGTCCAGCAAGCTCACTCCCTCAATGTGCTGTCAAACGGACGTTGGATGCCATGTGTGATGCAGGGCATATGCTCTGACGGGAGCTGCCTGGCTGCTGCATTTATGTTGCGCGCACTCAGTGGTCAGTGTGTTGACTTTAGGTTCAATGTCCCACTGTTTGGCTACCTGCCGGTGTCGGCGCATGCATTGGTGAAGTGCCTCTCATGTCTTCTTTGCAGTCAAAGCATGTGGCCAAAGTTCCCACGGTGGGTCAAAATAATGTGCTGTGACCCCGAGGTCACTCCCTGCATCAGCTGTGTGCATGGCCAGCAAGTGATCTTTGAGACTTAATGTGACTTAAGGTAACTCAGTTCACACTGACAGTAAATGCAAATAACTTTGGTCTTATCGAGAGAACCATCTGGCAGGGCTGTGAAGCTCAACTTGCCATTTAAAAGATGCCTTTCTTTATCTGTTTCTGCTCACAGAGATTTGTTTCTGCTCGCCATCCGCAACGTATCTGCCGCATCGCTTCCTGATTTCCTAAACTAAGGCGTGGGCCGAGGGTCAAAATTACAGACTGTATATGCATTAATCATGCGTCAAAAAATTTGTGACGTTAAAAGGAATTTGCATTAACTCGTTATTAACACATCAATGACACAAGTTGAACCCTCAGATAAAGTCTGATTCACTCGGACCTGCTGGGTCCTATTGATCAAACAGGAGTGATACCACCTGATGATATATGGGTCAACGGACATCTGTCTGAGATTACTGAGAAGGACGTGTGGCTGCAGTGTATTAAAAGCAGCTCTGAAGTCTACAAACAGCCATCTGGTGTAGGCCTTAGGGTTTTCAAGGTGTTGCAAAATAAAGTGTACTGTGGTGTGTACTGCATCATCAGTACCACGACTGTCTTTGTACGCAAACTGATAAGAATCTACCAAACCATTTATGTTTGACTTCAGCTTCCACAACATTTATTTTTTCCAGACACAATGGAGGTCAAGGCGACTGGTCTATAGTCATTATAGTTACCCGGGGAACAGGCTTTTTTGGAAGAGGAGTTATGATTGCCTTTTTCCACAGAGGTGGAACTGTATGTGAATCAACAGACCTCTGGAAGACAGACCCAGGCTGGTGTAAGGTCCTCTGCACATCTTCAGAAGGACAGCTGTGACATCATCAAGGCCTGTCGCCTTTATGGTGTTTGTTCTTTGAAAGTCTTGTGACGTCTCGGGGACTGTTACTTTATTTCACACTGACACAGACTGGTCACTTTGTCCAATCACTGTGGACGTTTATAAAACATCACGTCACCCAATGCAACCAGTGGCTCCCTGTGGCTTTGACAAAAAATATAGAGAGAGAAATGAATAACATTATGTTTTAAACACTTAGATCTTCATGTATCATTGTTGTAGGCCCAAAGTGATTCATCCATTCTCCAATGGAAACATGTGTAGCTTATACACCAAATAAAAAAATTGTTTTAACATTTGGTCGACTAAAATGTGCAACATACGTCTGCGGCCTGACACCTTTTCCTCTAAATTTGGCCAAACCTAAATAGCAAAGGCTGGTCTTGAGTCTCTGTGGCTAAACCAGGTACAGATTCCACATCTAAAAATGTAAACAAACAAACTAACAGGGAATTTATTAGTGTACAGACTGATCTGTTTGCTTCCACAACTGATGCTGCAAAGATAAAGAAGCAAATAATCATAAACAGCTCCCTGCAGAGTGGCCACCACTCACTGTTGATCAGCTAATTCAGACTCAGTCAGCTGTGTTTCCTTCATTATAAAGATCAAATATGTTTGAAGACATTGTCTTTTTTCTTTTTTTTAAAGGTTGCAGAGCCCTGATTGAGGAGGAGTCCTCATGATGAGAGGAGAGCCTCTGTGAAGATGACTTTGCACCTTTAACACACCTGAAAAAGAAGGCGGAGCCTTACACAGGCAGTAAAAACATGGCTGACACTGCAGCCAGCTGCAGCTCCAGGCTGTGGGAGAGATGAGAGGTGAATGACTGGAACAGAGAAGGTAAGAGCAGAGTCTGAGACTGTTCACTGATACACCTGTTTGCTGTGATTCTTGTTTGGATGACATCACTGAGGAGGGCCGGTCGGTTTGTTGAGCCGTTAACTGGGTACTGTAACATGTTGTTAGCTGGCTGCTGTCTCCTGATGGTGTTGGCTGGTGATATTACAGACAGAGGTGTGTGTTGTGTTTCTAGTCAGGGTGACAGAGCTGAAGAACATCTGGTGGTTTGTTTGGTTGGATGTGCAGCGTGCTGCTGGTGCTGGGAGCAGGCTAGATGCTAGTTAGCCTAACATGTTGTTAGCTGGTGATGTTGTGGACAGAAGTGAGAACAACTTCAGAGGACTGTGATGAGTGTGTGTGTGGTTCTGTTAATCCTTCTTGGTGTAGAGGAAGAACCAGACACCAGTCACTGAGAGGGAGCACACCCAGGTCTGCACCGTAACAAAATATTATCAAAATCACAATATGGACCAGTGAACTATCCAAATTACAGGAGCTGCAACGTTTTGATTAAAGTCAAATATTAGAGGTGTTCCAAGCACATTCAGCTGGTAGGAGGCCCCGGGGCCGACCCAGAACATGCTGGAGGGATTATATAGCTCATCTGGACTGGAAACGCCCCGGATCCTGTAGGAGGAGCTGGAAAGTGTTGCTGGGGAGAGGGACATCTGGAGTACTTTACTCAGTCTGCTGCCCCCGCGACCCGGCTGCAGATAAGGGGTTGAAAATGGATGGATGGATTTTGAAGTGTAGACGTCATGGTTTCTGAAAGTCTCTGTAGATCTAACACAAATTGAACACTTCAAATACTCGAGTACTCTCCCAGTACTCCCAGTACTCAAGAAAACTCCCTGAAAATGGTTGTGTGTCTGGTGTCATTAACTTTACACCTGGCTACATATGAAACACCAGAGGACTTCTGGGAGTTCTTTGAGAGTTCTGCTGAGCCACATGATTCAATCTCAGCTCCTGACTGGGTGATTTTTTTGGACTCTCCCTCTTCTTGGCGCCAGCAGCCATCAACCTCTCACCCGTCTTTAACCAGCCCGCGCCTGGTGCTGAAACTGGCTAATAACTCAAATCGTTTCACCTCCTTTGCAGTCACATTGCTTAAAGCAGCAATCATAATGCAGTCTTATGATTTAATGTTATTCCCCCACTGCTCCTCTGACTTCACCACAGTGACAGCGAGAAGACGTGCGACTCGGGCTGTTTGGCTAATGTTGTCAGCGGCAAAATGAACTCTGCCTTTTCACACGGCGCTCTGGGCAACAGATACGGTAGATTAAGTAAGAAAATATCCGTTGCATGAATGGAAGTAATAAATCATAAACTATTGCTTCGATCCTTACTGACAATGGCGGGAGTAATCCGCACGCTAAACGAGATGTAGCCCAGAGCCCTTCAATTAGCTGAAATGGTCCGCGTGCATTTAATAATGTATTTAAAGAGCCGCGGCTGTTGAGTGCCGCTCTTATTTACTTCACACTGATTTTTAATGTCATGATGTTAAGGCCGCCACCGCTCGTTCCTCTTCCCCTGGAGGAAGAGGAAGATACTGTAAGAACATTTTAGAGGAGAGGAAGTGTTGATCTGCATGAGTCAGAGTCTGAGCAGAGTGAGTAATAATGATGGCATTAAAAATGATTAAAAGCAGCAGCAGTGGGAGAAAGATGAGATCTCAGTCCGTCAGTGATTCAGCTCCGAGTCAGTCACACAAGAGTTTCAGTGTCGCAGCTCTCTGCGTCTCAACTTTTGTTATTTATCAAACTGCTTAAAGGTTGAGTGATAAATCTGAGCACACACCTTTGAGACATGTTTCACAGTTACCATATGGAATATTATTTTCTTTCCTGATGATTAAAACATGAACAGAAGTTTAAACCAAATGTTCACTTCGGATTTGAACATTTAAAAGGATTGTTATGCCTCCACACCGACGACAGCCGCGACCAGAGGCAGTATGTTTTCAGGATGTCTGTCCAAGCCACTGTGGTGAACACGATATCTCAAGAACACCTCCAGGGAATTTCTTCAAATTCTGCACAAAGGTCCACTTGGACTCAGTGAGGAACTGATTAGCTTTTGGTGGTCAAAGGTCAAAGGTCAAGTCAAAGAACTTGTACTTTTACTGCTGCTGCTTTAATTACATGATGCTAAGAATATTTGTGTACTCTTCTGCTGAAAGTGAGCTAAAAATTACTGCTGTACTTAAGCAGCAAATGCAGGCCCTTTTCTTGTCATGGAGTATTTTCACATTAAACACTGGTACTTTTGATTAGGTAAAGAATCTGAAACATCTTCCACTGCTGTTCATGAGAAGAAATGTTTTGCACAAACTGACGTGTTACAACCTCATACTCACAACAAAGTACTAAATTCTCACAACCTCATACTTACACAAAATACTCACAATGAAATACTTGTACAAAATAGTCACAAAATACTTCCATAATACTCACAACCCAATTCCTACAAAACAAAATACTCACAAACAAAATAGAAAATAGTATTTTTCTCCATTCTACTATTATTTTTTAGTTTATTTCTGAAACTGATTGTCGTCTTCAACAAGTGGTCTTTGTAACAGCAACACACACAAAGACACCTGTCCCATCCAGTCCTGTCCCTGTCCCGTTCTGTCCTGTCCCCTCTAACCTCTATCTCTGCAGCCAGAGCTGCAGGGAGAGTGAAGAGTTAATCAGCGGGGCCCAGTGATGCTGCTGAGAGGCAGAGATAGTAAAGTGGAGGTACACTGGATCACTTCCATTACTGCTGTGCTGTGTGAGTCTGAGACACAAAGAAACACAATAGGAGTTTGTTTTGTCTTCTTATTCTCAACATTGTCATTGAAATCACAATGACAGCGTGTGTGTGTGTGTGTGTGTGTGTGTGTGTGTGTGTGTGTGTGTTTGATGTGTGTGTGTGTGTGTGTGTGTGTGTGTGTGTGTGTGTGTGTGTGTGTGTGTGTTTGATGTGTGTGTAGGCAGGTGTCCAAAAGGCATGTGACAGCTGCCAGCTTGCAGAGCGGCCTGGTTTATTCAGCGCTGCCTCTCTGGAGTCTGACTGAATGTATTTGTGAGTCCTGGCTGAGCGTCCGTGAATCATCCCCAAAGTAGTTTTACAGCTCTGTAATGAAAACTGGAGTCATGTTCTCTAACAACACCAATCGGGAACTCTGGCCAAAATCTGAATGCACTGTGAGATGGTGTGTGTGTTCCCGCAGTGCAGTGTGTGTTTGCATCAGCGGAGGGGGAAAATAAATGAGGCTTTAAGAATGTAAGAGTTTGAGACATTTTCTGTCTCTCATTGTGACAAAGTCGATTTTTATGACGTATGTTTTGTTTGGAGTATTTTTTAAAAATCAGTAATTTTACTTAAACATCCAGTGTGTAGGATTTAGGGGGATATAACAACCTGTTCTCATCCCAAGTCCTAAATATCAGCACTTTGTCAGTGCACCTCAAAATATGTTGCGCTACATTGACGTATTCTTCTAAAATGCTTTGTATGATATCATGTGAAAAATGCATGCACAACAGTTTGTGATTACCCACGGTTTAGCACCCCATGAATGACATTCATGTTATAGCGTAAACAAGCTAACCGTGCTAATGACGGAACGGAAATGTGCAACTTTTTTTTCCAACGCTAGATATCAAACAAAAGCCAAAGACTCATTCATTTGTTCGTTTTCCATAAACGCTTATCCTGATAGGGGTCGCGGGGGGGTGGAGTCTATCCCAGCTGACATTTGGTGAGAGGCGGGGTTCACCCTGGACAGGTCGTTAGAGTATCACAGCGCTGACACATAGAGACAGACAACTATTCACACTCACATTCACACCTACGGACAATTTAGAGTCACCAATTAACCTGCATGTCTTTGGACTGTGGGAGGAAGCTGGAGCACCTGGAGGAAACCCACGCTGACATGGGGAGAACATGCAAACCAATGCGCCACCATGCCGGTGCATAGTTTCTCCTCCTTCGTCTGTACCAAAGAGTAGCATGAAAGTCAAGAGCGCTCACTCTGCAGCAAAAGCTGTGGATCAAAACATCCCCAGAAGCACACTGCACAGCTCAACATAAGGCAGCTTCAGTCAGCTGAGGGGTCTCACACTGATAACTTGAATCTTTCCTGTGACAGCACTACAGAAGAATCTGGTTAGGTTTAGAAAAAAAACATCAACTTATATCTCTAGCGTAGCAGCCTACACATATTAGCACATTAAATCGTTATTAAAATAACGCCACTGACTTTTGGTTTCATACGGGAAACAAGCAGCGAGCTCCCACGTGATACGAGCTTTCTTACTCTACAAACTACAGTACTTGCTGGCAGTGTCAGATATAGCCAACACCCACTTTGTGTCACACCGCCACAAAGAGTGTCTCGAGGCATCAGTGTCCGAAACTGAGATCCACTGACTAAGTGGTGGTACTTAGTTGACAAGTTGGGTTGTGGCTGACTGTGGCACCCAGTGCGAATCATCACACTGTGAAAGGTGTCGCGGTACGTTGGCATCTGATGGCGAAATCATTGACAAAATAGCGCTATCTGACGAGTTGGGAGTGAGAAGGAGCTGGATATATTGTCAGACATATAACATAATAAGTCTGTTTTCTTTAGTGTATAATCAGTTGAAAATAAGAATTGTTGTGTTTTCTTTACCTTAGACTGAGCTGAAGGGAGCTGCGGCTCATGGCATTGGGATCTACATAGGGAGCAGGTCGTTGTCTTCGAAGAATGCCATGTTGCATCGCCATGTTTCTACAGTAGCCCAGAATGGACAAGCCAAACAGCTGCTCTAGATAGGGATGCACGTGATTTCTTGTCAGACACAGTAGTTAGCAGCCCCTCTGCAACAAGCAGCATCAGGAAAACTGTGTCAGTGTTTTTCACCTGCTTTAAATGAGCTGGTCTGTTTGTTTTGGAGAGGAGGAGACCTCTGTGAATAATAAGGCTCACAGTAAAAACCTCCTGAATGATGAGCACTGCAGGAAATTTAATACTGAGAATTTTCGGCTGGTTAAACTCTGCAATCCTCACCACTAGACACCACTAAATCTCCCTAAATTATACACACTTTTCCTTTAAGTGTAGCTGATTTTAAGTTTTGTGCCCTGCTACATTTTCAGTTGCACTGATTTACAACAAACGTCAGGACAAACTGTGAGAATGGAACAAACGAGAGTCGCCAAACCAGCAGCTGCAGCAGAGAGGAAGCTGCTGGTGTGTGAGCAGCCAGCAGGAGGGTGTTTAGTAAAAGATGGAGGAAACCCACTCTGTGGTTGAGATGAAACGTGTTCCTGCTGCCAGCATCATATCATGGTTGCAGAGTCTGGTTTGCACTGAAAAGGCTCAGGAGAATATTCTTATTCCTTCACAGTATTTAGTTCAGCAGTGATGCTGCAGTGGAGCTGCTGGCAGGACATGAAGACACGTGATGCAGATAAATGACTGACAGAAATCTGATGCCTCACTGTGTGTGCGTGCAGTTCATCATCACACATCATCTATTCTATGTTGTCTGTAACTGTCTTGGCCCAGAGACTCTTTAAAACTAGATTTTTAATCTCAAAAGGTTTTTCTGTTTAAATTAAAAATAAATAAACATGATGTGAAACAGACTGTGTGAAAGCACAACATATTCAAAACTCATCTATGAGCTGTGCAGGTGATGTTTTAACTCCTTTCCACTGTCTGATGTAGCAGGAAAATCCATTCCTATGCAATGAGTAAGTGTTGCCATGGTTACTAATGCAATGATCTCACCTAAATTCAGGCTATACATCGTTGATCAGATCAGGAGATTGCTGTTGTGACAGCTGACGATCATCTGATGGATTTATTGGTAGTTCGGCTCTGTCATTCACGATCGCTCTCCTTTGCTTTGAAAGCCTCGCTCAGACTAAACAACCAGGACGTCTGAAAATGAGCATCTACCTCCACTTTAGAGAGCAACGCAGTTTGATTGACAGCTTTCACCTCAGCCTAAATGAACCGCACTTTAGAGATTGATTGCACCGAAACAAACAGGTGAGGTGTGAGTGAACTTCAGTGTTCTGTGTGATAAAAAACTTTACCAGACCTGTAAACTCACCCACATTCACCAAAAATGCCAAAGGTCGATCAGAAATCAAAATCTTTTCTTGTTCCATTGTCAGTATATACATGCTTTCATTGGAGAAGGTAATACTGAGGTTTTTACCTAAACAGTCAGAATCACATTAAGTGCTGTCAAATAAAAAATATATTTTTTTTTATTTTATAAATTTTTTTTTTTTTTTTTTATCTTCACCTGAATATTTTTATGAATTTGTGCCGGCAATAGCCATAGCTGGAGGTATTATGTTATGAGGGGAATTTCTTTAGGTTTGGAACAAATGTCCACTTGGACGAAATGATGGATTGATTAGATTTTGGGGGTCGAACATTCATGTAGGAAAATTTGTGCAAAATTTTGAATCACAGACAAAACTTCACACAAATGTCTAAAAGGATAAAATGATGAAGTGATAACATTTTATATTCAAAAGGTCGAAGGTCAGCTTCACTGTGACATCATAACATTGTGCATTAAACACTCTTCTGTCCATTACTCAAGGTTATAAGGCCCCGAACACACAGGAGGCATTTTGCAGGTTGCAAAACTCAAGGTGCAATTGTTCTAATTGTTTGTTTTTTGTCTGACAGAAGTGTTCTTTGTCTTGAGATGCATAGCTTTCAAGCAAAATGTTGTATGAATAAACCACCCAAACACAGCAAATACAGCAGTTTGTTACAATCATCAAATAAACCATATGAGGTGCTGCAGGCAGCCTGTCAGATTTAAACCATGCGCAAAATTAAAACTGATGAATATCTGCCCTGTGTTCAATTCAGTGTGAGCAGAGAGCAAATAAAACATTCACTTCCAGTGGCAAAGCAAAGTCCCATCTTCGCATCACATCGAGTTCAACTTTGGTGAACTTTGCCAAGAGAAGTTGAGCCTCAACCAACAGCACTTTGTGTTTCTCAAAGTCAAGAAAGGATCCTAAAACAGCTGAATTCCAAGGAGGCTACGTCATCGAATCCTGCAAAAGGACTGCCCGAATGTTTTGGATACCTTGAATTTTACCAAGGACTATGTCTTTCCCTCAGAGTATTTTCAAGGATACATGCATATAACCTCAACTGGCATGAAGTACCCACAATTCTTGGCACACGATTGGCCAAAATTGAAGGCGAGGTCTCTTCGGTAACGCACACCTCGGCACTCACTAGCCTGTTCTACTTTGTGTTCACCAAATGTAAGGAAGGAGTCTCGCCTAATCTCTGTTGGACTCATCCTACCAAGGAAGCATCCTTGACTTTGAGAGGCATCACCTGATTGTTGTCATGTTTGAGCAGCTGTTATTATTTGATATCAGCCAAGAAAAATAAAAACTACCCCACACGACTGCCTGGCTGGTGGTGAATCAAGAGACAGGCATGGAACGTGAGAAATCGTAAAATGTACCAACAGCTAACATAATATTTCATAGTAGCAAGCTAGCGTCCATGTGCGTCACACCCACTGTCAGCACGAATATCACCTCTGCAGCCAATATCATCACCCTGCAGAGCCAGAAAGCAACCATTTTAGATGTGCACATGCGTGAGCTCTAGAGGGCGGGGGGTCTGTCAATCTTTTTTTTTTTTTTTTTGATATGGCCAATCAGAAGCTCACAATCTCATCTGTCAAAAGATTAGCCACTAGTCACTTCATAGTAGTGGTACTTGTCAACATTTAGCTGAAGAGTTGTCTCTTTCTACTTCAAAATGTTGATTGAAAAAGCTCGCGATAATTTTCCTGAAATGGTGAAAGTTGCTTCATTCTGTGATGATCCATGATTGAGGAGTTGATAAGCAGACGACATTAGCTAGTAAGCTAGTCTGCTACCTAGTTGAAAAGTTTTCAACTTCCATTTTAAACAAGCAATTTTGGACACAAGTCTACCCCAACCATCTAAAATATATAAATAGCAGTCTCTGTCCATACAACATAAATCTAAAGGTCTAAAATGGTGGCTCTCCGGCTCTGCAGAGGGATGTTTCTCTCTGCAGGTGATGGTCATTGGCCTGCATCCCTTCATAAAAACATTACTGTGTGATGGCTCCTGATTGGCAGGGCAGACACATTTAGATTTAATAACTGCTTTGAGTGTTGAGGTGTGTGGAGCCTGTCGGAGGGTGATGGGCCTCTTTGGAAAATGTTTCTGACTCCAGGAGACTCAGTCTGGTAGAAATTTAGAGATCTAAACCATCGATACAAAAATACCTGAATGTTTCTCAGTGTGTTGTGTTCACCTGTTACTCTGCCTACACATCATGGTGTGCTGTGAAGTGGCAGGTTGACAGGAACCATCATGTGTGTTGCAGCAGTGTGGGAGGAAGGCTTACCAGCGTCTCGAATAAATATAAAAGTCAGACAGGTGTGGCAGAAAGGGAGTAAAAACAGTGAACAACCCTGGGCATGTACATGCTTTATACAGGAGACCAGTGTTTCCCATACACTGATTTATTTCATCTGATTTTATTGAAGAGTGGCCCACAGCTCATCTCTCAGACCCTCCTCACCCCATTCTCTCTGTCTATCAGACCATCAGAACAAAAGACTGGTATTTGCTGGGAGAGTGGGCAGCAGCTCCAGACACAGACCATCAGTCAGCAACTGTAGTGGTTTGAATTCGACCAACACAAACCCACCCCAGCACCGGGTGTCACAGCGGGCTGGTGGCCATCAGCAGTGCCTGGTCTAACCCTGTGTAACAGCAGCAACAGAAAGTTTGCTGATCCAGCAAGTTGTGGCCTTTTGGTGCCCTGGAGCTGGGGTTTGAGCTGGCTGGGTTTTGGTTGCTGCAGCCACTGAGAAGGGGTCCATCTCCCGACCTGTTGCCGTTCTCCTCCCGGCGAGGTGGTCTGCAGGAGCAGGGAGTGAGGCTGAGGACACATTGTGATACAAGGCTCTAGCTAACGTTAGCTACATGAACGTGACCTTGAAGCTGCAGCTACTGGCACATTTTATTGAGTTTGTTGTCAGACTCTCTTTTAGACTTTTTTAAAAGTCCGTCTTCCTTTTTTGGGTTGCTTTGCAGTGTAGGCTGTAGTCAATGCAGAAGTAACAACTTTCTCTGCAGATTCTCCACCATTGAAACAGACTCTCACCATCTGCAGAGACGTGAAGGTACATTTGTAGAACAGCCGACAGGAACACTCTCTGAAATGAACTGTGATTGCACAAAGTGTCCCGTTACCATCTAGGTTTTCTAAAGCCTGAAAACGGAGCCAAGAGGAGAAGCAGAAGTCTAGTTTTCTCTCAGACCACCTGAATTACAGTACGTTCAAAGTTTATTATGAGATTTATTGACCCTTGGAATGTGGTTTTGTCTCAGATCTTTATACTCATGATTATTGATAGGAATGCAGTGTTACTGGTAAACACAAAAAGTGAAAAAAAAAAAAATCAAAGTTCAGTTTGCTTCAGAGTTTATAAAACAGAAATAGTTCAAAGGAAATTTGAAACCAATCCTCACGCAGTTCTAATAATCACCGACAGATTGGCGGTCCAGACTTGTGAACATCAGTTGGTCTCTGAAAGCTCAAAGAAGAACAAAACTTTCCTGGCAGCCATCGAGAGACAAATGTGTGTCAGTTGGGAACTCGGTGACAGCAACATGGGTGAGGTGTATTCTGGGATATCGCATCACGTCTCACTGTCAACAGCTGCAGCATGATGACGCTCATTTGCATGTAAAAACCTCAAACTAGTTTACAGAATCATCGTCAGGGGAGCAGCTCTACATTTCGCTGCTGTTGACAGAGAAATATTTATGCTGACAAACACTGAATATGATGTGACAACAGCTCTGTTGTTTCAGCAGCAGCAGCCAAAGGTCACACCTCTTAAATCATTTCATTATTTTGCTGCTGCAGTAATCATCAATAACTGTAATGGATTAATGCTTTTTAATGATGTGGAGATATTGGTACATGCAGCTGTTGTTTATTGATCATCTCTGAACAGAATATCAATGAAGTGAACCCTGCTGAGGCTTTTCATTCAGTCAGCACTGTTACTATATAACCAGGGGCAAATTTACAGATAATGTAGGCAGTGCCGTTGCACAGGGGCCCCTGAGATGGGGGGCCCATAGAGAGAGTGGGCCCTCTAACAATGTGTCAGGCAGAGAATAGGCTCTTATGAGTGACTGCGACCTTGGAAATCTGCCTGTGTTCAAAGAATAACTCTCATTAAATTAAAAAAACAGGCCATCTGCCACATATGCTCCTGAACAAGGCCAACCCATCTCAACCATGTTTATTTTTTATTTTTTTTGGTAAAATAGTCAGGAGCATATATAACAAAATGATATGCCTATTCTATAACTATAAATCAACCATTAAAGATGTTAAATGAAATAATCCAATGATGATTGCTGGGTAAGTTGTATGTTGATGTCAAGTCTCTGATCATGTGACGACACAAGACGTGATGAAAATGTTTGTGGTGGACAGTGTTTGACAGGCAGGTAGGAGGCTCAGTTATCTGTGAGTGGAGCTGTGCTGGAAGTAAACAGGCTGAACTCAGATCAGTTTAGTTTGAATCAGCAACTCTGTGAGAGGACACGAGTTTAAACCTCCAGACTAACATGTTGCAGAGGAAGAAAGAATTCAGTCAGATGGATCAGTCAGAGTTTACAATGAACCTGGGGACAAATCCTAGTTGTCTCACATGAGTTATTTGTTGAGAGCATAAATAGAGAGATGTTGAGCTTTTCAAATGATGATCAGTGAGTGTGTGCTCGTAAATCAGCCCTTAAACCTGTCACACACACACACATTAGTTTATACAACCTGTCACCTTGATTCTGATTTATGATCCATGAATTAGCCTCACTGGATTAGTTTAAGATAAAAAACATATAGAAAATATAACGACCAGAAGTAGTGACTATTCAGTTTTGAGTTTACGTCGCCTAAAACTATGCTGTAAAATTAACACCGGTCATTGGCTCTGATATAGATGCCAATATTTTTTAATACAATACAAATTAAACCAGACATTGATATTATTTTGTACCTGAACAGATCAAACTGAGCCTCATACTTTCCCCTCCTCACACACACACACACACACACACACACACACACACACACACACACGAGTAGAGACTCTGTCGCTTGAAGGTGTTTCACTTTATGAATAAGACATGGAAGCAAGAGCCAAACAAATAAATGCACACACGTGGCACAATGCTTCTATTAAAACAGAGAGGTGTTTTTTTCTGTTTAAGTTGTGGAATAATTTTCCTAATAATAACACACATCACAGTCACATGAACAGGAAGAGTCTCAGCTGGAGGGCCCGATTACTTGACTTCACTGAGTGATGGCTCCGATCTGAGAGTCATTACAACCAGCTCACTTTCACATCGTGCATTCATTCTGCTTTTAAAGTAGACCACACCCCGAGGCCTCTGAGTTTATGTCAATACATCGACTCACATGAGCCTCAGGGAGTCCCACACAGAGCAGGCGCTCAGGTGATTTGGAAGACGTCAATGACTGCGGTTTGTCCTGAACAGCTGGATGCTTAATAAAAACTGATGGCAACAGTTTCAAATTCAGAGTGGTTTACACAACATACGGTCAGGCTGCAGCTCGGGGGATGATCAGTTCTGGTTTCTTTTAGTATAAAGACAGGATGTGTTGGGGTGTCCAGTGGCTCACCTGGTAGAGTGGGTGCCCCATGCACAAAGGCCGCAGCGGCCATTTGCTGTTGTAGAGCTGTACTGTTGTTTCCTATTTTTGCTCCTGTTAAGTCTCAAAAATGCTGCTTTTAATTTAATTCACACCTTTTCAAAATTCAGGAATAAATAGTGAACACCTGTTGTGTTTGATTACAATATAACCATTAATCAGGGATTTTGTTTGTGAGCATTTGTGGATATTAATCACTAGAAAATGTTCCCCTTCAGTTTTTGACTGTTGCACTACAGCGTGATTTTAACCCTCTGAACTCTGCAATAGAAACAGTCTGCCAGTGCCTACATTGGTGATTTTGTTTATTGTGATGTCATTTCTTGTATCTTCAAAGAGTATCTTCAAATACATAAAACCTTTACAACCCGAGCTAAATGGTTGTGTAAGTCAATAAACCATAATAATGGATAAAGGTATTTAAATTGTGTCATATAGATTTATATATATATACAAAAATCGGATATTTTTTTCATGAGAAAAACCCCACAAACATATTGATCCAAAAGATTTTTGAATGTAGGAACATGACCAAAATATTTCTTAACAATCCAAAAGTTATTTGACCTATGTGCATTATTTTAGTTTTTGAGACATGCTCATTTTTATGAGCAGAGTGCAAAGGCGATGTGATTGTTTCATCATTCATTTCTCTGATGCAGCAGCGTGTTTTGGCATGGTGCATCACATATAAATAATGTATTGATGTCATCGTGAGCCTATATCTTGACAGAAGCCTTGGCTTTCTGCTGCAAAAAAGAATTAATGTTTAAGCGGTAATAGTTTTTATTTTAGATTGAGATATATATATATGCAAGATTATGCAAACATCAATCTCCCACTGCTGTCTGCAGGATGTCTGTGTTTTAAAGGGTTAACCAGTAATATAGTTTGTGAGCTTTTGTGGATATAAATCAGTAGGAAATTTCTCCTTCAGAGTTTGACGTTTTGATTAATGCACTACAGTGTGACTTTAAACAAGTTTCCCCAAACTTTGTCCAGCATGAAGTATTTACAGATAAATGATGTCATTTCTCCACATTAAAATATCTAAAAACAACCAGACAAATTTTGTTGGTATCCCAAATGCTTCATCCAAAAACCAAGAGCTATCTGTACATATTTGATCATCCAGCATCAATGAAGTTCATCTGATCAATATTTAAAAGTAGTCTATTATTCATCTTTTATCCCATTAGATGTAACTTGACATTGATTTCTGAGTGTTTTTTTTTTTTTTTTTTAACAGTTTTCTGTGGCAGAAAAGTGCAGGCACGGTGCCAGGGAGCACTTCATCCCAACGCATCAAGCTATTTGATGAAACACTGCCCATGGGTTTTGTTTCTGTGACATTAACTGTGATATCTTGACATTAACTGTGAGGTAGATGACGTAACGCTACATTAACAGAGTGTTTTATTACACAGTAAACAACAAGACAACATTGCAAAGGGTAATAAACGCACAACATTCACCAGCGTCATTTAGCGTCCAGATGATCTCCCCCTACCAATGTTTTTGTCTTCCCATCCATCCATTTTCATTCGCTTATGCAAGCCAGGTCACAGGGGCAGCTGGGTGAGGAAAGCACCCCAGAGGTCCCTCCCACCAGCAACTCTTTCCAGCTCCTCCTGGAGGATCCCGAGGTGTTCCCAGGCCAGGTGAGATAGGCAATTCCTCCAGCGTGTTCCGGGTCTGCTCCGGGGCCTCCTACCAGTTGGACGTGCCCAAAACACCTCTAGAGGTGCCCAGGAGGATCCTGATCAGATGTTGAACACCTTAACAAGAAGGAGCAGCAGCTGTACTCCGAGCTCCCTCTGGATGTCCAAGCTTCTCCCCCTATCTCTAAGGATGAGCCCAGACACCCTACAGAGGAAACACATTTCAGCCGCTTGTATCTGTCATCTCATTCTTTCCATCACTACCCAGAGCTCATGACCATAGATGAGGGTTGGGACATAGATGGACCAGTAAATCGAAAGCTTCGCCTTCCAGCTCAGCTCCTTCTTCACCACGACAGTCGCCTGGATCACTGCAGACACCGCACCAAACCATCGAACCATCTCACGCTCCACTCTACCTTCACTGGTGAACAAAATCCCAAGATACTTGAATACTTGTTACTCTCTCCCAACCTAGAGAACCATGGCCTCAGACTTTGAGGTGCTGACTCTTATCCTGACTGCTTCACACTCGGCACAAAGTGCCCCAGGTCATGATGGAGGTCATGGTGTGATGAAGCCAACAGAGTTACATCATCCGCAAAGAGCAGAGATGCAATTCTGAGGACACTAAATGGACCTCTTCTTTCCCTCAACTGCGTCTTGAGATTCTGTCCATGAATATCACAAACAGGATCAGTGACGAGGGACAACCCTGGCGGAGGCCAACACTCACTGAAAACGTGTTTTTGTCTTTGTTGTTATCATTTTTGGCATATACAGCTCAAAACAAAGGAGCTACAGTAACAACACCAATGCCGTCTGAAAAGTTGCACAAAAAAGTTGGAGCGCTCTAAAAGAAAGACGCTGGGAACGGTGCTTTTTCTCCAGGCGGTCACATACACTCTCTCGTCACTCGAAACAATAAGAGCAGACACTGGAGTTAAAAAAAGCACTTAGTGGACACTCAGCCTCACTTAGAAAAGTCTTATTTTCCCACTTAGTGTCTATGTAGTGTATACCTCTGTTGTGGCTGCTGTTTTTAACTCCTTCACCCTGTGCTCACTGCACCTAAGAGGGAGAAAGATGCTGGACATGATTCAGAGTTTGTATGACGCTTCAGTTCCCAACACATATCATTAAGTCTTTCATACTCCATTAAGCCTAAACTGGAACGGAGCTGATGTGAGTGCTTTTCACAGGCCTGCGGGGCTCAGATAGCTCCATTGTACTTCATGCTTTCAAAGTATATCCACTTTATATAGAACCATTTAGACCCAAAGAGATACTTCACTCAATAAAAAGCTTCCTAACGGCTTCTTGAAGATCCAATGGCAATTTACAGAGCTAATGGTTTTTATTTAAGAAATAATTATAATCGTTTTTAACCCTCTGAAAATGGACCTCCTGTGGGCGGCCTTGTTGTTTTCATGATCCTGTTTCAAGTAAAAAAAAACTATAATAGCTAAAGCGTTCATTCTTTTTGCAACAGAGAGCTGAGACTTCTATCTTCGCAACATCATGTTGTCTGCTTTGATGATGATGTCATGACATTATTCTACAAGCGGTCCAAAAGACGGTAAAAACGTGGTGACGCCAGAGAAACAGGTCGACAGGAATGTAGTTTGTAATTTTCTTTTAAATTTATGACACAGCTTTAATGCTGTTTTTGAACTATTATGGTTTATTAGATTTTTAGATTAGATTATAGGGATATGAAATAGAAAAAATACCAATGTAGAAATTGGGAAAATATTTCTACTGCAGATAAATTATCCAAATTACTTTTCACTCAGCTCATAAAAATGATCATATCTCAAATACTAAAAAAAGAATAACTTATGGAGTGCTAAGAAAGAAATGATTCAGTCATCGATTATTAAATTTTTAAAAATCTTTTGGATCAATATGTTTATTTTTTTTTAATTTATAGGGCTGTCAAGCATTTAAAAAAATGGATCTAATTAATCGTATGCTCTGTGATTAATGAATCTAAATAAATCTCATGCATCAATTTTTGTTGTGAAAGTGTTCAAAAAATTTCAGTTCAAATGAATTTTGTCAGATGTGCCAAAGTGAAGCTGCTGTATTTTGGACACAATTGTCCCCCTGTCCTCTACCACCCACACTGTCTGCAGTCCATTTAGTAAGGGGGTTAGTGAGTGAGTCAGTCACAAGTAGACTAAGGGTGCTTTCACACCTGCCCTATTTGGTTCGGTTCAGTCAAACTCCAGTTGGTTTGCCCCCTCAGTGTGGTTCATTTGTGCAGGTGTGAACACACCAAAACAACCAGACCGAGACCTTCTTGAAGAGGTGGTCTGGGTCTGGTTCCAAAGGAACTCTGGTGCGGTTCCTTTGTGGTGAGAACGTGTTCCGACCTGGATCTGAAGCAACTGCAGTCACATGACACATTGTTTGGGTTAAACATGAGCATGTTACAGTCCTGGAGGATTATTAATGTGCGCCTCCTCCTGTACTGCCTTAATATGCACATTCAGCACATCCAATGCATCAAAACATTGTTTTCTAGTTGGAGCCGCGCCTCGTTTTCAAACTGTATGCTTTGACTCAAATGAACAATGACAGCAATATAGTCCACGATGAGCAGCGCTAAAATCAACCTGCGTAGTTGTCCCTCCATTGTGACATTAGAAAGTGTCACATTTATCTTGACAGTGTACTCTTCGTCAACGTTTGCTTTACTTCCTGGATTTCTCTGACCAATCAAGAGCAGCTTTCTGACGCAGGCATTTGATCTGGTCCGCTTGTAAATGCTGCCGTGAGAACACCAACCAACTGTAGGCAATTATACAAATTTGGAGCAACATGAGTCCCTGATTCAGACCAAAGCAAGAAAGGAATGTAAACTGAAGAAGTTAAGTACGATGCTGCTTAACAGCTGTAAATTGACTGCAGACATGTCAACACGGTGGAAGACTTAGGTCTGAGGGACGTCCTCAAGTTGTCCTCAAGACATATGACTGTTTTGACCAGTCATATGTCTTACCGTCAGGGGCACAATAGTTTCATAAATATATACATACAAACAATTATAGTGATATATATATATATATGTAGATAGATAGATACATACATACATATAGTAATTATAGTCCCAGATTCAGACCAAAGCAAGACAACTCTAGGTCTGAAAACACCCTTACTCACTTTGTGTCCGAACGCCTGATCGAGAGTGGCGTGACAAGGCTGGCCGCTAACACTGGCATCAGAGGCTGTGCTAGCTCAGACCTCTGGGTTTGTTGCTAAATGCTTTGCCTTGAGGTGATCTTTTAGGCTTAAAGTTCTCTGATGGTACGAAAATTCCTTTCTGCAGAAACTGCAGAGAACAGTGCTCCAGTGCAGAACAGTGCTCCTATCAACAGTTCCATCTTTTTAAATGTAAACGTTCCATTCACAGGGCCAAGCAGCGTTGTCTCGTCTGCCTCCGTCATGTGACAAGACACTATGGCCTTCAATGATGCACCGGGTCAAAGGGCACAACAGAAAGCCATTAATCAGTGGTTTTTTTTGTTTTTTTTACACTGTTATTTTGTCCGTGGTTAATTAATAAAAATTAACACATTATGTTGACAACCCTAAAAATTTGATGGAAAAACATAGCAGATCTTTGTATTTTGTATTTATGTCATTATTTCAACATGCCATCAGTTATCACGGTTTATTGACTTACTTAATCTTTTAGCCTTTAGGCTGTACAGATTTTAGGGATCTGAAGCATTTGAAAATACTCCAAGAAATGACCTCACAATAAAAATAAAAAATACCAACATAAGTAGTGGCAGACTGTTTCTATGGCGGAGTTTAAAGGTTAACTGTTTAAGCAGTCCATTCTGAATTTGATCTCACTGATCTATGAATATCTATGAATTTCCAATCAGTGCTGCAACCATTTGTACCAGATTTGGATGATTTTTCCACAGAAACATCAGAGAACTTCAGACAAACTTTGAGCTTAACGTTCACTGTATGAGACTCTAAGTTTAGTTTAACTTCAAACGCAAACACCGTGAAGTTCAAATCCAAGTGAAGGACTTGTTTTGGTTTCAAAGACTGGCTCTTTTCCTGCCGTAAGTCTTTCTGCTTGGAAAAGCTTTTTTAAAAAGTCTCCTTTTCATGCGTCTCTCAGTCATTGTGTGCTTGTTAGAGGAGTCAGAGAGATGTCTCCCAGTGGTAATGATTTTTCTGCAACAGAGGAAGGATTTACTGGGTCATCTATCCAATGGAAGCAGTCAACAAAAAGCAGCAGGCTGATCTCTTCATGTTGTGGCATTAAAGTCCGACCTGCATGCCCCCTGCCTCTGTCATTCACTCTCCTTCCGTCTCTTCTTTTCATCCACTGTCTTCTTTTCCTTTTTTATTTCCCATCATTCTTAGCCTCCATGTATCTGTTTTTTAAGGATGTGCTCCCCCACTGATACACTCTGTCTCCGTCTCTTTGTCCTTCTACATTTACTTTATAATGTCTTAATGAATAATGGAGTGGCTATTGTCCTGCTGCTCTTCATTTTATAACCCTCATATCGCTCTCAGCGAGGACCTTCGGTGACGGAAAGAAAGACAGTATATTGTCTCTATTAGAGCACTTATTCATGTTCAGTAAATTTATAGGGAGGAATGGGAAGAAAAAACTTTATTAACTGACTTAATAATGTCTTTTTTGCTAACAAGGCGAGGGGACATTTAATTACTTTGTGTATAATTAGAGCAGCTTGTTTCTCTTCAAACCACTTACATTCTCCAGCACACACCTGATGGGTTTTGGCATTAAATGTGTTTGAACAAAGAAACCTGCTCAGAAATGTCTTTAAACAAAAAAAACAATGTTGTTATAATTAAGGAGATCAAATCAAATGTATTCATGAAGCAGGTTTAAGAACAACCAGAGTCCATCAGAGTCCACCAGAGTGCTGTACAAGAAAAATAAGATAAGTGAAATAACAGAACATGGAAACAGCAGAACGTGAGAGATATTACATAACAGACCCAAAAACATGCACAAATAAACATTTGGGGGAAAAACGCACAGAATAGTGAGATCTGAAAACAAAATATGAACAATAAAACAGAAACCTTCAGGACAATCAAAGGCCTTACAAAGCATGTTGGTTTTCACCTTAGATTTGAACATGTCTACAGAGGGGGAGCGCTTCACTGAAAAGGGTAAACTGTTCCAACTGGTCTCTTCATGTGGTGGCATTAAAGTCCACTGGTCCTGCAAATGCACGGTCGCTCTTCCCCCTTAGTCTCAATCACTGGACTAACAACTGGTCTGAGGATCAGACAGATCTAGAAAGAGGGCAGCTGAGCTCAGTGATGTATTTGGGTGCCAGGCCATGTAAGGCTTTAAAAACAAACAGTAGGACCTTAAACTCAGACCTAAATTTGACCGGCAACCAGCGCAGGGACACCAGTACAGGTGTGATGTGGTCTGTTGTCCGTGTACCAGTTAGAAGTCTAGCACCAGCGTTTTGTATCAACTGCAAGCAGGATGAGGATGACTAGCTTACTCCCACATACAGAGCATCACAGTTATCAAAATGAGAGGAAGTCAGGGCATTAATGACTGTCTTCAGGTCATGAAATAAGAGGATTGGTTTGAGTTTGGCAATGTTTCTTAGCTGAGAAAAGCAACCTTTCACTACAGAGTTAATTTGTTTGTCGAATTTTAAACTGAGTCAAAGATGACACCTAGATTTCTGGCCTGGGCATGAAGGTTAGGGTCCATGGGCCGTAGGTGGTTTGCTGTACCCCAGATGGAGTTGGAGGGTCCAAATAAGACCACTTCTGTCTTACTATTTAGTTGAAGACTGTTTTTTTTCCATCCAAGATTTCAGTTTGGACCCTAATCACACCACTATTAACGTGTTAATGCTGACAGCATATTCAGAAGCTGATGGTTTATTTTGACGGTCACTGCCAGCCAGTGTTAATTTTGACAGTTGTTTTAGATTTAGTCTTTAGTTTTGAGGTCAAAGTGTTCATTAGTTTTAGGCACATTTTAGTCATTTTAATCCCTCATAGTTTTAGTCGAAAAAATTCAAAACGTTTAAGTCAACTTTTAGTCATCATGTTTTCTATCT
The DNA here is from genome assembly GCA_019142605.1 of Cephalopholis sonnerati. Classification (NCBI taxonomy): domain Eukaryota; kingdom Metazoa; phylum Chordata; class Actinopteri; order Perciformes; family Serranidae; genus Cephalopholis; species Cephalopholis sonnerati. The sequence goes on from JAGQAX010000002.1 coordinate 1,584,572, forward strand.
GTTTTTCTCTTTAAACTAATCCAGTGAGGCTAATTCATGGATCATAAATCAGAATCAAGGTGACAGGTTGTATAAAATAATGTGTGTGTTTGACAGGTTTAAGGGCTGATTTACGAGCGATCATCATTTGAAAAGCTCAACATCTCTCTATTTATGCTCTCAACAAATAACTCATGTGAGACAACTAGGATTTGTCCCCAGGTTCATTGTAAACTCTGACTGATCCATCTGACTGAATTCTTTCTTCCTCTACAACATGTTAGTCTGGAGGTTTAAACTCGATTTCATCTTAGTTTTCATTATCAAGATCTATTTTAAGCTCATCGTATCATTTTCGTCATGGAAAAAGGTCGTTGACGAAAATTTCTTGTCATAATTTTCATCAAGAAATTAACACTGCTACCGGCTGCTTGAATTAGAGCGTGTAGAATTCAAAGTGCTGGTGCTGGGCAGAAAAGATGGTATATCAAAATTCATACTGGAGTATATTGTTTTTATATGAAGACAGATGAATATCTTATTTAATGTCCTTTATATAAAATCAAATGGTTTCAGGAAGTTGTTAAATGAATCAGAAGTAAAGGAAGAAGAAAACATGTGAATGGGAACGAAACAAAGCCGCAGATGAGTTGAACATGTGTCAGTGAGGCTGGAGGGACAATGATGTGTGACAAAGACAGCTGATGAGACAGAGACAGAGTTGGACAGAGACCACAGAGGAAATGTGTCGAGACAGAGAGAAAGACGTGTGAAAGGGAACAACAGATGAAAGCTGAAAGACGTTCAGAGACAGAGACAGAGAGCGACGCGCAGCGAGCCAACTGGCCTCGTCTCTGCAGACGTGATCGCTGTGTCAATGATCTGCACTCCACCAATCCTCCCACCCTCCTCCCTGATGTGGTGGCAGGTCCTGTCTGTCTGTCTGTCTGTTTGTCTGTCTGTCAAATGTAGAAACACACACACACAGAGGACTTCCAGTGACTTTCATACTGAACCCTGACACTGACTTTCACAACACGTCTGAGTTCAGCCTTTAATTATGAAATCTTTGCTGTTAGGCAGCTGTTAGTGTGACCTTTATGAACTGCTCAGAGATCATTGTTTTAGGTTGTTTTTAATATTCTATTCCACTATGGCATGTATTATATTTTATTATATTACTGCCTTTCACTTTACAGTATATTTCATATCTCATACTTTACCATCCTTTTTGATATTATGCTTCATTATCTTAATGAGTTACAGATTATTTTATTTTATATTTTAAGGCCTTATTGAAATTTATGGAATTAATGAAAGACCCTTCTAGAGCCGACGTCACAGTGACATCAGTTTATCACCTGGAGGTGGAGCTGCCTCTCCCCCACAGGGCTGTAGGCTACATAGGAGTCTTCAAATGTGGTCTTGTTGTGTTACTGGGAGCCAGAATAGAAGGAGTCATGGCTCAAAACCAGCCGCCACTGCCCGTCAACAAAAACAAAGACAACTATGGTTAAATGTGATCAGACCAAAGGACTGGACGGAGGCCATCATCAAAAATGCTCACATGTGCAGCGCACACTTCATATCAGGTTAGGGACAAAGTATTTCCTGTTGTAGGGATGAAGAACGTTATGTGTATTAAGGGTTATCATGTCCACCTCATCAGAAACTGGGGAGCTATTAAGAGGAAGATTGGATTTCTCTGGAACGCTAACTCTTTAGCACATTAGCTAACGTTAGCTTCCATAGCAAACTTTTTTTCTTTTGAACACCCCATTTTCAAGATCCAATCCAATATCTGAAATCCAATCAGATTACCTCTGAACAACTGGGACCAGCGCTCTAAATGGGACTACATATCACAACGTAGGCAGTCTGCCAACAAACACACTGCAGTTATCACTTATTGCCAAAGGTGCCGCCAAAAGAAACAAGAGATCTTTGAGATTATAACTCTAATTTTATAATGTCTGTTTGATATTGACAGCCGTTTGAGGGATTATTTTACAGGGACATCTTTTTTTTTCTTTTAGCATCAGACAGACCAACATGAATTGAACAGTGATTGTTAATGTGACACCAGTGGATGAGTCATCAGGTATTTTGGCCGTTTATTCCTTTTGTTGTTTCAGTAAACTGCGTGCCGATCAAAGACTCTACTGCAGTCTCCTGAAAGAGACGATGTGACATAAGTTTGTCTAAAAGTTTGATTTGTGTGCAGTCAAAATGACATCACTTTTCTGACAGGAAGGTTCACTGTGACACTCTTGGAGTTTCAGAAAGATATCAAATGTCTCACTATTGTATGAGAAACAGATACACACAAGGGTTGTTTATTAGAAAACAGCTGCAGATGTAGAAAGCATTAGAACATGACATTCAGGTGAAGCTGGATTGTGACATGAGGGGTTAACAGAAGTCCGTTAGCATGAGGCAGATGAATCATACGTGATCAGTGCTTTAATGACATTCTCCACACAAAGTGTTTGACTTTACTTTGTGATATAAAGTGATGATGGGCTACATGTGCTTATATAACTGGAGTTACATCAGGTAAGTCGTATTTCACCTTGTTTCATCAGAGAACAGGAGACCACTCCCTCGCTGTGTTTATGTTGTTTCATTCACTGTTCCAGAGCGAGGGCTGAGGTGAGCACAGGGTCTGACGTGGAGATGTCTTTGTCAGATGTGAGCTAAACGGATAAAACAACTCTTTCTTCAACTTCCTCTTTAGTCCTGTCTTTATTATTAATAATCTCTACTCATATCAGAACCCTGCAGGAGGAACCAAGCAGACAGTCACAGCTACGATGGAGCACTGCAGAGGTTTAAATGAAGCTTCAGTGAGAGAACAGACCAGTGGAGTCAAATCTGCAAATGTCAGTCCATCTCAGTCCTGTTTGAAACTGGTAGAAACTGTTTCCTGTGGAAAGTGTTTGGCGCAAGTGCAATCAGGGTGTGTCCAACTATAATGATCGAGGCGCAGAGTAATGTGCAAGCAGCAAAGGGGTTGAGTTTGCTCTGAGTTAACAGAGTCACTTTTTAACCACCTCTGAGGAACCCATTATGTCAGACAGGGATTCATGATATTGGATCTTTTGCCGATATCAGATATGCTGATATATAACAACTTCTATGGCCCATAACTGACATCAATATATACACTTTTTTCCCACCTAATCTTAGTGATCATCAAGTCTCTTCTGTAGTGCAATTAACATCATATTGTACATGCATACTCTTATCGTGACAGCCCATCAGCACATGGAGACATGAAACACTGTTCAGTGTCTGTAATATTCATTCATTGTGCAAAATAAGAAAAAGCATATTGGCCGATTCTGATAGTTGCTTTTAAAGCCGATATCGGCTGTTACCGATGACATGCTGATATTATCATGCATCCCTAATCTCTGACTGAGGCTTTAGGTTTTGTCAGGCCAGCTCAGGCAAACAGGGCGTGACTCTGAGCTGGTTTCGTGGTACAGCCCTCTGGTTTTTGTTGGTTAATAGATCAGTTTCTTTCTGCTGCCTCAAAAAAGCAACACGCCATCGATGCGCCTGACCACACCTCATTTAAAGACCTACACGCCTGTGGGTGCACAGATTGGTGAAAGTACATTTGCTTCTTATAATGTGTTCACACCGAACGCAACGAGAATTTCACGTTGTGTTACTTGCACGAGATTGAACACTGGAATATTTTGTGTTGGCTCGCTTCATACGCCTGGGAAATTGCTGAATCAATGAATGAATGTCCACCAGTGCATTATCGGCGTCCTACGTCCCTGAAGGATCTCAGTGCTGATTGGCTATCGCTGCGGAAATTGGTTACTTAAGTTCAGATTTTTCAGTTCTCGCGAAAAAGTGTAGGATGCAAATTGCGCTGCTCACTTCATTCGCGCTGCTTAATTTTTCATGTTTTGCTTTGTGTCCATGGCGCCACCTGGTGGGAATTAACGCCCAATCACATCTTGACATTGACTTTACATGTAATTCACTCAGGCAAATTGTTTTTTTTTTTTGGCCCTAGTGTGAACACAACATTACACAAGGTGGGCGCTGGTTGTGAAAATGACAACTGGGTCAGTCTAAAACTAACAATGACAGCTGCACTCTGCACTCTGTGCACTCTCTGTGCACCACGTGTGCCAGGTGTAAGACAGAGCACAATTTCTTTTAAAGTATTTATTTCTACAGTATCTGCCAGTGTCGACTACTACATGGTGATGAAATGATTGAGATGAAGCTGTAGTTAGCCAACATAAACATGTGGGTAAGTACAGGCAAAGAGCCAACATGAATGTTCAACTTGCCAAATAAATGGCGCATCTCTTCCAGTATCAAACATAAATCAGCAGAGTTTCCGATATGAACAAAAGTTATTGGGATTAGCTAAAGGTTAATGTTGAGAAATAATGTGATTCCAGTCACACTTAAGGGAGCCAGTGTCTCCACAGACTGACACACAGGGACATTCAGTAACTACACAGACACAGATCAGCACTGAGACACACACAAACTTCCTGAACCACTTCATGACTTCACGGTTCATAGACTGTGGTCATCGAGTGCCTGCCGTGTTGGAAGTCTCTGAGAAGCACAGGAATCCTGGGGGGGGTCTCACATCACAGAGCTCAGCTGAGATAGAAACTAGAAATTCCACCTCACTGAGACATCTACTTTAATTTGGACCCCATCAATGTCTTCTTCAATACCCATTACCACTGAAGACATGAGGGAGAAGAGGAGAGAGGTTGGGGATCAATGGTCTGATTAGAGAGCGGGAAAGAGACTCTCTCAAATGTGTCCTTAAGTGCTGAAGCCTCTGAGCTGAACTCCTCTAAGTCATCGATGAAAGGACTGTAAATATGCTAAATAATGGAGTCCCTACACGACTTCAGTGGACAGGTTGTTAGTCAGTTTTGTTGATCCTTGTTTTTGCTTTTCAGAACATAAAGGAGGACATTCACTCAGAATGTGTGGCTCTTATTTAGATGCTAAACGGTTAATTGCATTTGTCCTTTTTAACACGACACCAAGGATTTCTGCAGATAAAACTGAATCACTGAAATGTTCAACCTGCAGTAACTGACTTGTTTGTCCACTGATTTTACACAGAAACAAGTGGACACAACACATCCTCACCTTTTCAGCTGATTTGTTGAGTTTGTAAGGCAAGACAAGGCAGCATTGTTTGTATAGCACATTGCATACTCCAGGGCAATGCAAACTGCTTTACAGAGCAATGAAATATAAAACATTATAAAGGATACACACTTACAATGACAGAGTAAAGACAAAAAAAGATATAAAAGGTAAAATTAATTACTAAATGATTTTTTTTAATCACCTTTAAAAAAAAGACAAAGAGGTGGGAAAATAAAAATATGTGCATATTTAAAGCGATTTAAAATTTAGTTTAAAATAAGGATGTAGTCTTTAAAGGGTGGAGGAGGCAGTGTAAAATAGGAATGGTTTTAGCTTTGCCTTGTGTTCAGAGTTGAGGCTGTCTGACATTATCTATGAGGTTGTTCCAGGTTTGTGCTGTTTTACGACTTTTTGTTCTGACTCTTGGAACGGTCAATCTCGAATTGCTATGGTCATAGAACGTCATAGAACGTTCATATGCCACAAGTATGTCAGAGATATATTTGGGCATTGAGCCACAGAGTGATTTTGAATGACTCCTCTGAGTGACAGGTAACCAGTGTAAGGATTTTTAAAACTGGACCAATGTGCTCATATTTCCAGCAGCAGAATACACTGACGTTGTCGAACACTTTGTTTTCAAAGGTCTACAAACAGATATCTGCAGTAATCTGATCTCATTTGCAAGTCATTTGCATACTGGTGGAACACCACTTTATTATTTAGTATGATTTGGCCTAATGGAAGCATATAGAGATTAAACAAAAGGAGTCCAAAAATGGACCCATGTGGGACCCCACATGTCACGGCCACCTGCTCTGACCTATAGTTACCAATCAAGACAAAGTACTTCCTGTCATGACGACATGACTTAAACCATTTGAGGAAAGTTCCAGGAGAGTCTGACCCAGTTTTCTAGTCTTTGTAACAAAACTTTACGGTCCTCTGTGTCAAAAGCAGCACTGAAATCCAACAGCACCAAAACAGAGGCTTTGTCAGTGGTCAGACGAATGTCAATTATTTCCTTTCTGAGTGCAGTCTCAGTGCTGTGATGGGGCCAAAAACCTAACTGAAAGTTATCAAAGCAATTGTTCAGCTTCCAAGTTGCTGATAGACAAATTTTTAAATAGCTTTACTTAAAATGATAAGTTTACAATAACCTGATAGTTGTTCAGCACAGTGGAATCTGGACTGCTCTTCTTAGGAGGCTTAATGACGGCAGTTTACAAAGCATCCTAAAGAAACAGGTGTTTATTTCCACACACAGCAGTTGATTCATCGGGAGTCTCTGTGTTTGTGTCACCTGATGATAGTCAGTGCAATATTCTCCCTCTGTTAGCTCTGTTTTTGGTCTCTACCAGCTCCTGAAGGAAATGTCTATCTCTGTAGCTGCTAAATGCTCCACTACGTTCACCAGGGTAAGACGATGTTCTCACACTCTGGTTTGATATGTATTGTGATTTCTATGCTTCCTCACTGGTGATTGCTGAGGCCAGAGGCACAACACATTCTCACTCTGACCTTGTCACATATCAGTGTTTGGTCATGGACTCTCCACGTCCACATATGACGTCCAAGGTACCCTGGGTGTGTTGGTTGTTGACGTTCTGGGACGCCGTGTCAACTTCAGCCTGTTACATGCATTGTCTTTTTTCAAAATACACTTCTGTTTTCACAGGAAATGTACAGTTTGCATACAGTCTCTTTCAAAATAAAAGCACTACATCGGTACAACACTGCGAGTTGTTTTTTCCCCTCCCAACAACAAACGCACATGGTTACGTTTAGAAAAAAAGAACAGGGGTTGGCTTGACAGTCTTACAGGAATTGAACACCGGCCTCCTGGATGAAAGTCGGTGGTTGTTGGCTCCATCCACTACACCTCTCGCCCGCCCTACTAGGACTTCCGCCCCCTTAATTTTCATTGTGGTCCCGATGCGTTTCCCTGTTGCCGCCGGGCACCGTTAAACAATAATGACCACAGGCCACGAATCATGCCAGCATGAAAGGACAAAGTCACCACCCAAGTGCTGGTATTCGACGACCTTGGAGTGAGACCTGGTTGGCGTATCATACTGCCATTACAAGTGCCATGCGGCGGACTGGCATCTTATCGTAACACCATGAAAGGTTTCATCTGGGCACGTTACAAACTGACACCTGCTGGTGGCGTATCATACTGCCATGAAAGGTGGCTTTTGGCATCAGTGTCTCGCACCAAAATCACTGACAAAGCGACGATATTTGACTTCAGAATGAGAACAGGCTGCATATTTCATCAAAATCAAGTTATTCTAAATCTCTTTTAAAATGTGTCCAAGATAAATGTTTGCATGCCAAGAGTAAAAAACCAAGACTTTTTCAGCTCCTTGTCTTCAACCACCCTACTCCTCTGATTAACACAGAACTGTCCCTTATAAAGATGAAGGTAAGTGATGAGTAAAACAGAGACAGGAAGGAGTGAAAGAACCAACGTATGAGAAGATCCACTGAATAAAAGAACACATGAACCACGTGGAGGCTCAATAAATTTGTTCTACAGGGATTCAGTTTGTAATTGTGCATGTGGGTTAGTAAAAACCACGTCAGACCGCAGAATGAACAAAAGCCTTCTGTCACGTCTCATATGAGTGTGTATAACATGGAATTTACACACATCGTACAATAAATACAAGCCTGACATACTGCTTTATGTGTGTGTGTTCCTGCAACATGCTTCATCACACACCAACCACATGTTTGCACCATAAAAAACGAGCCCCTCTAAATCTCCCTTATTGATCCGACATGGCTTACATATATAGCGAGACAATCAATAGCTCTCAGCAGAGCAAGGCTATCGTCAGGCTAAGAGCTGGTAGGTGGAACACCATTCTTCTCACACAAATGTATCTCTGAAGGCTGAGTGGGCATCTGATGGGAGATTTAAACTGCAGCATTTAGCACCACCTTTTCAAAATCATTTTTATTCCTGTTCAGAGAAACGTGTTCAAGCTTTAAAAAACGACAGTTCATGTGTTGTAAATGATTTCTCTAGATCATGAAATGAAATTGTTACATGCATAGTCTCTCCTTTTTTTCTTCTACTCAATCTGTCAGTCAGACTTTGTACTTGCATTACATCCTTCGTACAGGTTCATGAAGCTGCAGAGAGTGATCAGCTGATTTTTCACGGAGCTGTATAGTGGGTTTCAGCTCATTGCTTATGTCTCAGGGCGTTGTTTTCCAAGAACAGCTGTAAAAAGATTCTGAACACTACCTGGAAATAAGCTGCCACTTTTATTGTGGTAGTGTTTGAGGAGGGTGAGTTTTGTTAAAGTGGGACACTTTCTGAAACTTTGCATTCTGGAACAATTTACTGAATCATCTCAATGATAGCTCCCAACTTCATACAATACTATGAACATTAACCCCCTGACTACAATATACAGAAGAAAATATTAGAATAATCAAAGACAGAATTGATGACTTAATCTGAAACACATTTTGTCCTGAAAGCACTTTTTTTACAGGAGCTTCGAGGGAAATGAGACACCTTCAAAAAACGTCTATTCCCGGTGTTGTACCGACGTAGTGCTTTTATTTTGAAAGAGACTGTATGCAAACTGTACATTTCCTGTGAAAACAGAAGTGTATTTTGAAAACAGACAATGCATGTAACAGGCTGAAGTTGACACGGCGTCCCAGAACGTCAACAACCAACACACCCAGGGTACCTTGGACGCCATATGTGGACGTGGACAGTCCATGACCAAACGTTGATATGTGATGAGGTCAGAATAAGAATGTGTTTGATACGTGGACAGGCAGCATCAGTTCACAATGCAATCAGATGGCACCTGTTGCAGTGGTATGATACGCCGCAGGACAGCGTCAGTTTGAAACGCTGCCGGTAACAACCTAATGAAGGGGAGCTGGAAAATCCCTATAGGCTGGAAAGGTGGTGAATAGGTCCAACAAACCCCAGACTTTCACTTGGGAGCCCGCTGTTCACTTCCAGTATAAATGTAGAGCCAAACTACGATGTTTTTTTCCAAACCTAACCACATGCTTTTGTTGATGTTCTGGTGTGGGCTGTGACGCCTAGTGCTTAATATGTAGACATAGAAGTCCACTGACGAAGAGAGGATATGTAATGACTTGGGATGGGAACATGTTGAAATGTCACTATTTTAAGCTCAGATTTGGTTATGTGTTTTTTTTTTCTCTCTCTTTCTCTCTGACGGAAGCGTTAGTTGCACATGATGTGTCCAAGGACCATCAGAATTTTGAAAATCCAACGATTATTTCTGGTTTTACAGTTTCTGGCTGTGTGTAATTTTGGCATTCTTTAAAGAAAACATACCTAAAAATCTGCAGTTATGGGGCGCCCTCTAGCTTGCCAAGTAGAGGGTGCACGCCATGTAGGCTAAGGCCTTAGTGCTGGCCCGGCTTCGATTTCAACCTGCGTGTCATTACTATTTTTTCTCCCCAATTTCCTGTCACTCTCCAGCTGTTCTATAATAAAGGCAAAAGGCCCTTTAAAAAAATCAGCAATATATGAAATGCAACGATTTAAATTCGTATGCCCCTCCCCTAAGCCAAAATCAAACACATAAGCCTCTCCCCAGTACTTAAAAAAAAATTTGACATGCTTCCCCTTTTTTGCACCACCCTTCCCCCCTCAAAAAATAACAAACAGTCCCTAAATCTCACACCTCTTTAAGTAAAGCGCATCGCAATGGAAACTCTCTGAGGCCATGTGCAACAATCAGCCTCACACTTTCTTTATTACATACATGCACACACACACACACACACACACACACACACACACACACACACACACACACAAACGCACGTACATTACATACATGGACGAGGTCAACCTTAATTGTTTGCATGTGACCTGAACAGAATGAGTTTAGCCCCTTCCCCCGGGGAACAACATCAGTGATGGAGATGGAGGAGCTCAGTGCAATCAAAGAGGTAATACAGAAGCTCCAGCACATAGACAATCTAATTCTCATTCTAATGTTGTAATGACACGAGAGGAGAGGACGCTCATCAGCCAATCATGTTCTTAGCTCAGCCTCGAGAGATGCTCTACCCCCTCGGTGTAAAAATGCACAAACACGAATCCTCACATCACTGAATAATCCCATAAATACATGTTTTGCACATGTGGCTGGCTGCTGTTTTCGATTGCTCATTAGCCAGGATTATTTTATTTATTTATGCTGTCTAATTGAATGAAGCTAAATAATAATTTGAGCGTGCTCATATCTCGTCCCTGGAGTCCATTTTCTTTATAGCTGAGAGACATTAAAATGCAGATAGTCGGGTTGCTTTGATCCAGTACAGAATTAGCTGTGTTGGAACGTTCCCTTCAGTTACGTGCTCGCTGTTCTTCATCACACCAGGAGAAACTGTGCAGAACGTCCTGCAGTTTGATGATGTGATTAAACTCCAAAAAAGGCAGAGAGGTGTTTGGTCATAATGCAAACAGAGCAAAGCTCAGACAGCAGTCAGGTAGACTCCTAAATTATGAAAATGAAAGGCAGATTGACTAAAATAAGGTGTTTAACAAGACGACAGAGGGACGATCTGTGACCAGCCACAGAACAACTAAAGCAACATCTCCACCTGGAATCAATTTCTGATCTGTAGCAGGATAATAACAGACTCTACAATCCATGAGGTTTACATTTACACCTGGTATTAATGGGTGTTCTCATTAGCCTGCCCAGTTGCCAGAAAAAATGTTGACATTGTGCGTTTCTGCCAACACAGATACTTTACATTTGCTGATAATTATGTAGCACATACCTTCAGACTTCAGACACTACGGCGTGCCAGAGAAGTACACCAACATCATTAAGAACTCGTACGAGGGGATGACCTGCAGAGTAATCCATGGCGGCCAACCCACCGATGTCTTCCAAATAAAAACAGGAGTGAGACAGGGTTGTTTGCTGTCACCATTTTTGTTCCTGCTGGCTATAGATTGGGTTGTGAAGCAATCGACAGCAGAGGCAAAATGGCATACAGTGGACGCCATGGACCCAACTAGATGACCTGGCCCTTCTCTCGCATACCCAGCAGCAGATGCAGGAAAAGACCATCACCATTGCAAACATCTCAGTCTGTCTGGGGCTAAACATCCACAGAGGGAAGAGCAAGGTCATATAGGTCAATGCCGAGAACACACCACCCATCATGCTGGAAGGTGAAGCACTGGAGGAGGTAGACAACTTCACCTACGTGGGCAGCTTGGTCAACAAGCAAGGAGGAACAGCACCGATGTCAAAGCCAGAATTGGCAAAGCCAGAGCAGCCTTTATCCAACTAAAAACCATCTGGAATTCAAGAGACCTTTCCATCACAACCAAGGTCAGAATCTTTAACACCAACGTGAAGTCAGTCTTATTATACGGCGCTGAGACATGGAAGACCACAGGCACCACTATGAAGAAAATTCAAACCTTCATTAACGCCTGCCTGAGACGAATCCATCAGATTCACTGGCCTAACACCATCAGCAACAAAGCCCTATGGGAACAAACAAAACAGCAGCCAGCAGAGGAAGAGATTCTCCAACGGCGTTGGAGATGGATCGACCATACTCTCCGTAAACCAGCCTCAAACATCACAAGACAATCCCTCAAATGGAACCCCCAAGGGAAGAGAAAGAGAGGTAGACCACGAAACACTTGGCGCCGAGACTTGGAGGCAGATGTCAAGATGATGGGCCACTCGTGGGGACAGCTGGAGAAGTTAGCCCAGGACCGGGATGCATGGAGGACTCCTGTTGACATTTTGTTGTTTGTTGGCTTCATGCACAAAGCCTCTTACAGACTGTCAGATTTGACCAATCTTATAAGTTTAGTGCAGCAACACTGTGCGACATGAATCTAATAAACTTGGGCATGACGTCAAGTTTGATGTCTGCAGACTGTACGATGACAGCGCCTACTGAATGACAGGCTGCGACATACACTGCAACAGCTTCCCATACTGAGTGCACAAGGATGCTGCACGGGTTATTACTTCTCCAACTGTGAAGCACAACAAAGAGGCTCACATTATTAACATTAATAAAATATTATTGTCAGTAAAAAATTAATAAAATGTCCAAAAAAAGTTGATAACATGTTCGAAAAATATTATTAAATGGTCAAAAAAAAAATGTTGATAAAATGTTTGAAAAATATTTTTAAAAATCGCCAAAAATATATTGATAAAATGTCCAAAAAAAAAAATTAATATGTCCAAAAATATGTTACTAAACTACCCAAATGATATTTCAGAAAATCTGAAAAAATGTAAAAAACGTGTCTGAAAAAATCTAAATTAGATGTCTGATAATGTGGATGAAATATCAGAAAAATACTATTAAAATAATAAATAAAATAAAATAAAATGTCCAAAAAAATATTTTTATATAATGTCAAAAAAATAGAATAGAACATTTCCGTGGCAAAAGTGAATAAAACGTAAAAAAAATATTAAGAAAACATCCAAAAAAAGTTTATAAAAAGGCCGAAAATATGACAAAAATTTCAGGAAAAAATGGCATCAATGTCTGAAAAATATATTTAAAATGTCGTGGAAAAAAAGTTTTGTGGGCTCTATATACTGCAGTGTGTCTGTGTGTGTGTTTGCTAGCTGTAGGTGTCTCACCTGGCAGCTGTAACTCCGCCTGTATTTCCTTCCATGCTTCGTCCTTCTTTATGCGATCGTGGTCAGAGCTGGAGGACACGTCACATAGGCAAGGCCTCACAAGGTTTTACTTTTTGCTGGAATCCCACACATTTCTTTTAGCGTGATTTGCCTTCATGGCGAGCTGCTGTTTGTCTGTTTGTTTCCCAGTTTGTTTGTTTTTTGTAATCCCAGGCTGTTTTTGATCGTAAGACAAGGACCATCGTTTTAGAGCCACGACCAAAGATATCGCCGTGTTTCTTTACAGCTGGTCAGAATCACACGGTGTATACCAGGGCTTAAGTGTCACGCCATTCACCATCCTGTCATCCATCTGATGACAAAGTCAGCTCAGAAACGACATCAGTTAAAATGTTAATATAAAACATATAAAATGTGCAGATGTAACGTATTTGTGGTGCCAACATTTTCTCCTGGCAACTGGGCTGAAAGCAGCTGGGTGCAGCAGGTGGATCAGGTGTAGGATGAGAGGATGAGAGGATGTCTTCTCCCCTGATCAGGGTGGGGGAATCTGACTGGCACGATGCATCTCTCTCCCTCTCTTAAGCAGATTCCTGTGGGGATCTCAGCAGGGAGGTGGGTATGAGCACTGAGCGGTGCGGGCTAACCTGCCTGATCAGGGATGTTGAGAGGCACGGAGCACTTTTACCATGGAGGAGTGGACGTGGAGGAGAGTCTGGAGATTACACCCTGTCAGCAGGCACTTCATGGATGACCAAACACAACAAAGTAAACATGCACAGGGATGACAAACGGGAGCAGAGCTGCCATCATCACGTCACTGTGGATTCAGACAGACATGAATATTCTGACCTGCTGCTAACTCGTCCCGTATCGTGTCCCTGTTAACAGAGACGCAGCTTTAACTGATGGGCCAAATCAGCAACTAAACTAACTTCCTGTTCTCTTTAGAACGGCCTTACACACCTGTTGCTTTCACCTTACACAGGATCTTTACCACACGTCATGCCTTCACCGTGTAGATGGCAATCAGTCTTGTCAAATGAAATCATACCAGGTTCAGTTCTAGTGAAGTGTGACCCTGTCATCTCCTTCACTCTGTGTGCTGTAATTTAGTCCCTTTTTTTGCTTCTTACATTGTCAACTCCTTAATGTTCCATGTTCCCAGACTGGCTGCAGTGTGTGTGTGTGTGTGTGTGTGTGCGTGTGCGTGTGCGTGTGCGTGTGTGTGTGTTCTGGTGATTTGTGGTTTCTGGTTGTGGAATTATTTCACTTTCATTTTGGATTCAGTTGCTTCTGTTGTTTTGCAAATTAAATGCACCACAGACTCAGTGATGATGTCATCTGTGACATCAGCAGTGGTGTCCTGCTCCAGACTGCATCATGTAGTGGAAACTGACCTTTCCTGACCTTTTTGTTCTTACAACAGCAGGTGCCGGCCCTTTGCTGCATGTCATCACCTCTCTCTCTCTGCCTTTCATGCTTGAACTGTTCCATCAAATAAAGGCAAAATCAAATAAATGATCTAAAAAAAAACTGACCGTCCATTGTTTGCGTGATTCTGTTTAAATCAATCTGTAATAACAACCATAATAGCTGAAGCATTCAGGAACATGGTGATGACATACCTTAAAAAGACTCAAAGTTCTGTGGTTGTAAACACTGTTCTCTTGAAGAAAGTCCTGAGTTTTGTTACCCTGCCTCCATGCAGACCAATAGACACTTTTGCTGTCAGTTAACAGTGCGATGTTTTTTGGTGGGCGGGGCTTAGCTGGAGGCAAAACAATTCTCTACAAACATTAGCTAGCGCTAGCTAACAAGTTGTGTTGTCTTGTTTTAGAAAATGGAGGAAGATGATGTGAGTGGTGCGTTCAGGAGCGCACTCTGACACAAACTGGAGCGTTGATAAATTGGGAGCGCTGTCTGAATGTAGCGTTGGGTTATCCAGAGCAGCGCACTCTCAGAGTGGCAGAGCGCACTCTGGACACTCTGTCTGTGGAGACGGAGCAGCAGAGCGCCGAGCGGAGTGAATGTGTGATTAACTTAAGCGTTGGTTCATTCATGTAGAAATATAAGGCTCCGTTTCTTCCACCAACAGGGCTCTCATTTTAGTGTAGAGCGTCAGACTGAATTTACCAACGCACCATGTCAGGTCACTCACTCTCCGGGACCGCCAGTGTTACTGGAAGAAGTAAACACTGACCAACGGGACCAGACTGGCCGACCCGTATGCTCTCACTCAGTGGATGGATGATGTCACAGGAAGCCAATCTTGTTTGTTTTGCTATGGAAGCTAACGTTAGCTAATGTGCTAAAAAGTTAGCGTTCCAGAGAAATCCAATCTTCCTCTTAATAGCTCCCCAGTTTCTGATGAGGTGGACATGATAACCCTTAATACACATAACGTTCTTCATCCCTACAACAGGAAATACTTTGTCCCTAACCTGATATGAAGTGTGCGCTGCACATGTGAGCATTTTTGATGATGGCCTCCGTCCAGTCCTTTGGTCTGATCACATTTAACCATAGTTGTCTTTGTTTTTGTTGACGGGCAGTGGCGGCTGGTTTTGAGCCATGACTCCTTCTATTCTGGCTCCCAATAACACAACAAGACCACATTTGAAGACTCCTATGTAGCCTACAGCCCTGTGGGGGAGAGGCAGCTTCACCTCCAGGTGATAACATGATGTCATCGTGACCTCGGCCGTAAAAGGGTCTATACCCATTTTATTCTTTACTCCCGTCAGTGCATTGGTCACCTGATCACAGTCTTCAGAAATATGAAGGTTGTGCATGAATTACTGACTCATCATTATATGAGATATGTATGAATTTCAATGCATTACTGTTTTTGTAGGAAAATTAATGAAGCAGCCTGCACGGCTACATGCCACTAAATCCTACACACTGTACCTTTAAAACATCTTTTCAGTGGGCTGCAGATGAATATGAGCAGCCACTGCTGACACATCTAAACAGATGTTGATTAACGTGTGTTATCCTTATGTCTCAAAGGTTTATGTTAATGATTTAATTTGAACTCATCACTTAATTTACTCACTAGTCTCAGCAGGTGATGTCCCTCAATACGTCACATTTGTACCGTCACAATTTGTGCACAATTGTTTCATTTTCATGCAGAGTATATACAGAATACACACACACACTCTGGCTGACAAACAAACAAACCCACACATCCAAACGTTGCCTCGAGGCAGAGATTCACAGACTGTCTGTGCATTGATTGCCAATTAATTAAACATGCATTATCTTGTGCAGAATTTACATAGAAGCACACACGCACACACACACACACACACACACACACACACACACTTACAAAGAAGGGTTAAACAGCTTTGGGGAAAGGTCAGATTTAATTACATCCAATACTTATCCCTCTCCAAGCCCTGAAACAATTACAAGTTAATGGAGGAAGTCACAGAGAGCAGCTTTCTGAACGACTGTTGAATAATAACATGTCAGGGGTGTACAGCTGCGTGAGTGTGTGTGTGTGTGTGTGTGTGTGTGTGTGTGTGTGTGTGTGGTGTGTGTGTGTGTGTGTGGTGTCAGTGTGCACAACAACAGTTTCGTCTGTGCCTGTTTGTGTGAGTCATACGAGTATATTCATAACTTTATTTGTGAATATGTTTCTGTCTTTGTGTGCGAGGGAGCTGTACACATAGACATTTGTCTTTGTTTGTGTGTGTGTGTATGTGTGTGTGTGCGCGCATTATGTACATATGGCCTCCTTTATGGCTTGTCTCTAATAGCCGAGTCATTTCACCGGAGCCAAACCTTCCTTTATTCTTCCTACTAATCACTTGCAATTGCCCAATTAAGCCCACTCACTTTCACAGACCAACACCCTCAATGTAATGAGCCCATCATAAGAATCCACTCACTCTCAATCAGAACCCCACGCTGGGATATTTCTATGTGTGTAATTACATCCACATTCCGAGCATGACAATCAGTGTGTGTGTGTGAGCTTCTCTCTCTGCACGCCACGTAAAAACACAAGTTTTTGGAATTCAGCCTGAACGAGACGCCCGAGGCAAGGTTGGACTAAATCTGAAGTTTAGAAAGTTTAAGGTTTCTTGGTTTGTCTCTGAATTAGAGAGCATTACATTAACTGTGATGCAGGCCGCTGCAGCTACAGCATGTACTGTGTAACTCCTGAGAGCTTATCTCATCGCATATTTCATCCTCAGGAGTTCTCTTCCTGCTTACACCCTGAAAATAAGTATCAGAGCTTCTCAAAACAAATCGCCTGAGTGTTTGCTGGTTAGTGTCTGGTTGAGATGCTTTCACACTGCTCAAATCATTCTCACGCCAAAACAGTCGGACAGCAACACATTGGTAACAGACGTCACCTGGCCTCTTTATACAACGTAAAGGACAACTTTTAAAAATTACGTGACAGTTTATACTTGATGTTTGAAGCATTAAATAGCATTAAATGTGTAAGAGAAGAAGAAGCCGGTAACAACATGGAGAAATCTACATCCAGAGCCGTGACTTTTTGGACGGACCAAATGTACAGAGCTGTAAAGTTGTCCACCATGGTACCAGTTAGCTGCTAGCTAACCCTAGCTAACTTGTTTGTCCATTGTTTGGTCTGTGACGTAATAGGTCAACAGGAAAAAGGTCCAATACTAACGAGCTGAAAGGGGGCATATCTCCACCTATCAGAGAGGAGTCGCACATACTGAGGCCTCCCGTGCTTGTATACTGGGACAAGGACAGGAGTCCAGTTAAATGTCCTCGTCCAGCTGGGACTGTAGCTCCACCTCACTGTGACTGGAGACAGACTGAGTGTGATGGCACTCTGCACACTATCAGTTAGTGCTCTGTGGTTTGGCTCATAGTTAGAAACACCTGTACCCCTTTTCAACAGTCATGAGCTTGTCTTGGTTCTGTGTGATGAACAATAGCAGTGTGCACAACTCCAAAAATCTTAGACAATACAAAAAAGTGCACGGTACTGGCAAAGATCAAAAACAGATAAACACTGGCACTCATTGTAGAATTCACTTATTTAATATGAGCAAAAACATACAGACACGTTTCAGCTGAAGAGCCTTCATCAGCGCAACAAAACAATAGCGAATGGAAAGTTATACAAACACAGGTGAGGTTCAAACCACAGTCAGGATAGAGAGTACATAAAGAAGGTGATAAGATTCATCTGCATATGAATGACCTGTGAAATATTAGCCCCTCACAAATGGGAGGAGTGTCCATAACAAGAACACCAGCAGCTGGAAAAACAGGCTGAGGCATGAAAAAAGATCAGACCAGAAAGAATAGCCAAAAACTATAAGTAAGGAGCTACAAAATCCAGAGTCATAAATAAATGAATGAAATCACATAATATATAAATACAAAGAAATAGCATAATATCAATGAATATATTAGTTGAAAAGGAGCTCTTCAAACTTTTTAAAAAACATTTTTGGTTTGGGCCGTCAGCCCAGCGCAGCAGGGATTTGCATTTTAATTCCAGCAGGTCTACCTGCTGAAGGTGTGTCTTTAACTAATGACGGCTTGTCTTGAGTGATGACGTTTAAAAGCAGCGGGCTGATCCACAGCTAAAGTCCCTGTTATTGTTGCTGCATGTGTTTCTCCATCACACAGCAGGCAGGTAAAAGAAGTTTACCTGTTGGAGGTGAGCTGTTTGTCTGCAGCTCCTCCTCCTCATCATCATCATCATCATCATCATCATCATCATCATCATCTCACTGTGGCTGTCTCTGATTTTACTCCTCCTCCCTGCGATATCAGTAGGCTTGTTATATTGAAGAAAAGCTGCTAACAAAGTTCTGCTGACTCAGTAATGAACACGTTTAATTTCCTGTAGATTCTTCACAATAAAAGTCTGCCATAATTTTGTTATATAACCCTTTTGTCGTGAAGCAGCAAAATAAGGAAATGTTGAGTTTTTGAGTGCCAACTTTACACAGCTTCTAATCCAGTTGATAGTGAACATGCAACAGTAAAACAAATCAGTATGTAAAGTAAAAACAGGACGCAGGAGAGAAACTAAACTCCAAACCACAGAGACTCAGTCAGAAGCTACAGACGCACTGAGAGCTGAACACACAGAGACTTTTAAAGACTCGTTCCTCTCTGGTCTCCTGCAGACAGAGGGGAGGAGAGTCTCACAACACACACGGCTTGTTTGAGGGGGAGAAGGAGGAGAAAAGGGTCGTCTGGGTTTGGCTGCGGTCGGTGAAGTATTACCGCTACCCACTTGAGGGCAGGCGGTGCAGCTTTTGGACCCACTCTGGAGAAGGTCCATCTCTGGCACAGCTTGGCACAGCTCGACGCGGCATGGCACCTCTAAACTGATAAGAGAAACGCAAACTGGCACAGTATGACTTGAGTCGGCACAAACAAAAGTGACAGTGGAAAAGGCCCAGCAGTCTTACAAAGATAAGTAGAGCCAAAGTAAATGTTCACTTTCAGTGCATGAGAGGAGAGGAGAGGAGAGGAGAGGAGAGGAGAGGAGAGGAGAGGAGAGAAAATGTCTCCCTCCTCACAGTCTCCAAAAGTTTCTTGTCCTCTCTGGCTTGTATTTCAGTATCACTTTGCAGTTCAATTATTTCCATGTCCACTCCACTTGGGAAGGAAAATGCATCCTGCAGCCTGACAGATACAGTGTCAGTGTCAGTGGGAAGAAATGGATTTGTGATGAATTTGACAATGTCTTCCATTCCCTGAAAACGCCTGTCAAGTTCAGCTGCCACTTCACCCAGATGGGCACAGAACTGTTAAGGTTCTGTCACGTCCTGCGCCCATCTCTCAGGTTTGGAATAAATGTCAGTCTCCCATTTCTCAACCAAGAAGTTCACTGATACAATTTGGCTTTGAATGCATGGACAGGACTAATAATGTCAGCCACCTCTGTGTCTTCACCCTGCAGTTCAGAGGTGAGGTCATTCAGTTTGACCATCAGGTCTGTAAGAAAACCCAAATCAGTCACCCATGCATGGTGTGACGGTTCTTTGTGCTGCTTGTTCAGTGCCTTTTAAAAGGAGCAGATCTCAGGCCGCTGGTCGATTAATCGCTGCAGCACTTTCCCACAACTTCATCAACAGATTTCAGCATGCAGGAGCGAGTCACCATAACTTCATCTAGTTAACAAATCCTCTGGGGTCAATACACGGAAAAAATCCACAACTTTGCTAGTGCACGTCTGTTGATGGATCACACACTGATAACTCTGGAAACTCTGGAAACTTTGTGGCAGAAAGCAATAAAACCAGAGTGTGTGCCTCACACAGCTGCTGCCCCATCAGTCGTAATCACCACTAACGTATGAACGGGGATGTTGTTGTCATAATAATGATAATAATAATAATAATATATTTATCAAGCACTTTTCAACAAAGTTACAAAGTGCCTCAAAAGGTTGATCTCAGATTTAAAACAATGCAGGATTCAAACAAACAAAATGAGACGATTTCAGAAAATACAATGAACAATATGAATATTGAAGCTGCAGCTGCGATGAACGAGCCCTCCCACCTTTGCGCTCGTCGAGGGTCCTGGTGTGGATGCAATGACCTATTTCACATTTTGTAGTACCTCCTGTGTCCACTATGTGGTGCTGAAGAACACACTGATTTTATGTCTTGTTGCTGTAAATCAGCTCTATGTAAATTTCATGTAAATCAAAAGATAGATGTCTGACAAGTCTTACTTTCTGTTACCAGTAGGTGGCGCAGTCACCATGACACCTAATTTGCATGTTGATGCCTTCAGGCCTGGAGCCTTTTAAAACAAGTAGAATTTGGGGCAGATTGGACAAGGTACACTGAAGTTGCAGCAACTTCCTGTTGCAGGGTGAATAAAGCATCACCATGGCAACATCCTTCAATGTAAACTCACAATCTTCACAAGTAAGCATCATCAAGGTCTTGCTACTATGCCGGCCAAATTTGAGTTGAATCTGGATCTGAATCTGGAAGCCCAGTTCAGACCAAAGATTCACGACTAGATGAGTTGACACAAACAAGCACTTTCATTGCTCCTTTCTGCAAAGTTCTAAAAAGCTTAACAATGTTTAGTTGCCCTGTGTGTTTCCATCACAGCCCGTTCCACGGCCGCCAGCCGCTGCCAGGTCCTCAATACTGCACCTATTTCAAAAGCTGTTGTTCACATCAGTCTCTTTGACCAATTTACATGGGGCGTTGAAGTCCAGGTTGAAAAATGCCGAAGTTATCTTTTGAAGTCACAGTGGAGAGACAGAAGGACAGCAGCACCTTATTTCCATCTGTCTTTGAGCTGACTGTGGAGAAGGAGGACTTAAGGAAATGAAGAGACTCTAAGTGAGTGATGGTTCCTCAGAGACAGAGCTGGTTTATCCTGCAGATGTGTTTCATCAAGTTTTAGTCTCCCTAAGTGAGTGTGAGCCGACCTATCTGACTGTACATCAAGTCACTTGTGGCACTTTGCCCCATCCATCTCTGCAGTTTATGTTCCGTCCTGCGCCGATATTTATGTGTTGTAAATGTCTACGCAGTTTTTTTCATCTGTCCTGAAACAGATTCACGAGAAACAGATTGTGGCTGTACAATAAAATATGAACAGCTGAAGTTTTTTAGGCCTTTGTGACAAATAGTGAGATGGAGAGGATGAAGGACTCTGACATGTTTTGATATGCAGACGATGATGATGACTGTTTGGTTGATTTTCCTTAAAATCACCTCCTAACTGCTCGTTATTCAGAGCCATGCGAACATACGCAGATAAACACACACACAAACTCATCTACCTGTGAATGCGTAACGCCGACACTGCTGTCAGATACAGGCGCTGAGCTCACCTACAGTGACCCCAGCTTGTTCCTCTGCTGGAGGAGGATTTCTGGAGAGCAGCAGGCTGAGGAGAAAGCGAGACTGAGGGAAACGGATTACCTTTTTCCTCTCGCCCTCACACTGTGAATCTGAAGCTAAAGCTCTGGCCGTGCTGCACCCGGGGCTGTTCTCACCATCCTCAGAGCACTACCTCTCAACCTCAGCCACCTGAACCAATCAGAGTGCAGCTGCAATATGTGAGGAAGGACGATTAGCATCACCGTGACCTCCCCCGCACTCAGGAAGTGGTGGAGATTTTTTGTTTGACTCCATCCTCAGAGTGGACAGCTATGAACCAAAGACACTTAAGCGTCTTCCTGCTCGCTGAATGCGACTCTTGATACACTGTTCAGATGTGGATACATAACACTGCTGTCTTCATCTAACTGTCGAATCCCCTCCTGTTATTCAGACAGAAACTTTTACTTTAAAGTTCCGTACAGCTTCATTCAGACACCAAATCATCAGAAAGAGCCTCAGTTTTGCTGATATTTACTACCTGCTGAGAGAGAGACAGCACTGAGTTAGAAAAGTTGTGATGGAAGAAGAATGTTTTAATGTTCTCTGACAGGCGTCCTCACTGACGGATTTTAAAACATATTTTGCCTTTGAAGCTTTAATGACCATCATGAGCGTGAGGGACACTCGCCCCCGCCTCTCACAGTCAATCTACGGATACTCTTAGATAGAAAGGCTTCATTCAGGACCTATATATAATATTTAGGCCCTATGTAGCACCCAAAGGCCCTGATTACACAGAAAACATTTTAGCAGCTGGAGGCAGCTTTTTGGAACAGTTTTCAATGAGAATGAGGTTTATCCTTGCTGTTTCTGTGTTGTGACGCGCCTTGCCTTTCTGCGCTCTAGGCACCTGGTGTTTTTGCTGGAGCACTCTGAACTCCTCAAGTTGGAAAAAAAACTCTCTCAAAGCAGAAAAATGTCATCTCTTTTTTCACTATCAGGCCTTCTGTGGTGGTCACGACAACAAGTTTACAGTTGGTAAACAATGGAGGAGAGACTGGTGGTAGTGGTTGCTGGATACCCAGAGCTATACGGCCCGATGACAGACAGCAGCTGAGTCATCCTAAAATATGCCTGGAAATGTCCATCATGGAGGAGAAGCTCCTGGACCAACTGGTGGTACTCCCCATCATGGAGGAGAAGCTCCCGGACCAACTGGTGGTACTCCCCATCATGGAGGAGAAGCTCCCGGACCAACTGGTGGTACTCCCCATCATGGAGGAGAAGCTCCTGGACCAACTGGTGGTACTCCCCGTGATCCAGCCTCTTTTTTAGGGTCTCATGTACCCACACAGATCTCTGTTTATCTGCTGACAGCCTCTCACCCTCAACCAGAGCTACAGAGCATTCAATTTTAAAAAAAGGCAGTGCGACGCGCTTCGTGATCAGGGCCTGTAACTTAAATAACATGCAGTAAACCCTCCGCCACTACTATATATAGTTTGTTGTTACATGTTACATACAGAATTTTGAGACAGCTCCGCCCCTTCATGCATCTGATGTGTCAGTCAGAGAGGTAAGAGAGGCAGAGGAGCAAATGTCTCTCTTCGTTTGATCACGTATTGCAAATTTTCCCAACAAATAGAACAATAAAATGCATCAATATCAGTGTGCAAGGTTTCTGTGCATAATGAATTTTTTCAGATGGTGTATTAAAAAACACATCTAAAACAAAACTGTCTCAGTGCGCAGAGGCCTTGATTCTTGGTCAGGCGTCTCTTAAGGCGCTGACGGCTGTGAAAAACAGAAAATCAAGCCTGTTCTGAAATTTCTATGATGGAAGAAATTTTGGGGCTCAGGGTGGAAACATGATCGACACAACATGAGGTTGAATTTATTTTTAGACGTATGACAATTTCAGATGAAAAAAATGGACAGAGTGCGAGATGGCCTTCACTCAGGGTAGTCTTTGATTCTTTTCATGTGAAAGTCACGTCAGGACTCTGAGGGATGCTCCTGTGCCGTGTGTGTGTTTGTGTTTGTGTTTGTGTGTGCGTGTGTGTGTGTGTTTGTGTATGTGTGCGCGTGTGTGTGATGAGCTACAGGTGGTGTGTTATGATTGGACTGAAATTGCTGCATGCTGATTGGAGAGCTGATGACATCATTCAGTATTTAAACCCCAGCCGACAGCAATCTGTGAACGTTCACGTCTGATGCCAGCAGCTCTGTTTTCTTTATTTCTTTCTGTTTCAGTAGAGACGCCGTGAGCAGAGTGTCGTCTGAACACTTCAACTGGGCAGATTTGTGTAAAACATTTTCGCAAACAAGTGAGAGTGGTTCTGATTCTGCCAGTTTGTGAACAGTAAGATTGTTGTTAGTGATTCAGTTTAAGTTTTGGGCACTGTGTAGAGTTGTAGCAGCTTTGCTACGAGCAACAAGTCCTTTATTTTTGTTTAATATTTTTCCATGTTTCTTCAGTTAACAGGGATTCAGAAAGTGAAAGTAGCCCAGTGTTAAAGCAGTGCAGGGGGCTTCTTGTTGTTGGAGTTCTATCCAGGAAGACCAGTTGGAGTGTTTACAGGTTTATTGCCGGGTTCACACTACACAACATTTTTGTCCGTTCTGACGGTCACTATGATCAGGTGACTGTAGAGTCATAAAATCTTGCTGTGACATGGCGCACGGACATGACAGACTACATGTTGATCCACAACCAATCATCACTGGTCGTCTTTCACGATGTGCGTGATGTCATCGGATTATTCTTGACCTATTTTTATTATTAATATTAGTAGTATTTCAGTCACCGTGTCTGTTCATGTCCCAACTGAACTGTTTTTGTAGTGACATAAAAAGTGTCACCAGATGGGCGGAGCTACATTTGAAGTCCCGCATGCAAACTATGACAGTCACTGTATCCTCCACAAGTTCCTGCAAATGTTTCACAATAAAAGCCTTTTCACAAAATGAAGGGATTCTCTCAGCTGAAATGATAAGAGGCTTTAATTTTATACAGATACAGGAAGTGTTGAGTTTGAAATGACGGCGTGATGCATTAAATTTAACAGGACAAACAGGAGCAAACTATGAAAATACAGAGGCAATGAGAAATAAAGGCATGTTTCCTATGTAGTCTGTTATAATATATGTGGGGGCGGGACACAGCTGTGTCAAGACTGGGGGACGGGACGAATTTCATAAGTCAGACAGCTCAATTCAACAGGTCAGACAGTGATATTCAGGTGGATGATGATGAAGAGGAGGAGGACGTGGATCGCACACAGAATGTGGAGGACAGCTCCGCCCCTTCATGCAGCTGCGGTGCCAAGTGAAATACAGGGAGGGAGTGATGACAGTCAGATAGGTAACTCCAGTGGACAGAGGCAAAGGAGGAAATGTGTCTTTTCATTTTGTCTCTTATTACAAATTTTCGCAACGAACACAACAATAAAACGCATCAGAATCTGTGTTCAAGGTTTCTGTGCATAATGATTTGTGTTGGATGACAGATTAAAAAGACAGACTTGCTGTGCAAAGGCCTTTATTTGTGTTTAATGCATATATCTACAGGAAGTAAAAATGTTAAAATCACAGCAGAGCATTCAGCCCTGGTACTGTAGCTGTGTATCACACTGTCCACGAGCAACTCAACACATTAACGAAGCAGCATTTGTTTCTCAGAGGCGGAGACGTCAGGTGGAGGTAAAGTCTAAATGTGTTAGTCTCTCTCTTTACTTCCTCCACCTCCTCAACCTTAAGGGGCCCTCACTTCAGAGGAACAGATCGATAAGGGGCACTTCAAAGTCGTCTCGGTTCCGAGGGGTTCTTTGAAAGATGTAGGAGGCATCAGTGCATAATGCGCACCGGGGATCCTCTTGCATCAGCAGCCGTGGCCAAGACAGTCGCAAGCTTTAAGGAGATAAGTCACAGGAAGGAGGGGGGGGGGGGCTGACAGAAGCAGGAGCAGAGACAGACAGATATATGTATCTACATGTTTTTGTAAATAGATATTTTCTCCTATGTTTGGACCTCTCGTCCACGCTAAAAGAGTTTTAGGTCACTATAATGTATATTTTTTAAAATGCCCTTTAAAGTGAAGATTTATCAAAACTCTGTTTACTGTTTATCTGTGTAGGCGTAGGAGTATTTGGGAAACAATAATGTCATCTTCTCAAATCACACATGCCTGCTGATGCTTTGTGTGACGAACACACGCTGGAAACAACAACAATGGCGGACTACCAGTTTGCTCATTTTTTGCTAGCACTGCTCGATCTCATGACGACTCTGCACCTAAACTCACCACTTCACGGACAAACGGAAACATCTGCACCCAGTGTTTCTGCTACACCACTAAAGTCCACTAGAACCCACAGTTTTGGATCTGGGCCGGTGAAACCAGCTGATGGTGTTGATGAGGAGTGGAAGGAAAACTTTCACATGTCCAGATCATCACTCGTATGTTTGACTGAGCTTCTTCATCCTTAAATTGAACAGGAATCAGCTGTGATGAGATCTCCAGTAAGACAAGGTGACATTAGCCAGTACACTTCACAGATAGACAGCTAAAGCCCGCACCACAGGTGGGCTCGGCTGCTGCTCGGCTACGGAACATCCAGAGAAAAGGAGTCTCGCGACTGGCCTGTTTCTTCTGCGCGATGTATTTTCAGCAACAAATAGACAGTGAAGATGGTCTTTAGATGATCATATTGACATCGTACCATCTTTGTCTATTGCCTATTTCAATGTTTATATATGTCACAGACATGGAATGAATATTAGTATTTATTTTTGACTCAACACTTCCTGTTTCTGTTTCAAAATAAAAGTCCCCTGACAACGTTTCTGTTGACAGAATCCCTTCATTTGGTAGCGCAAGGCTTTTTATTGTGAAATATTTGCAGGACCATATTGGTGATGATGCAGTGGCTGCACGGCTCCATAAATATGTGGACTACTGGCTTTCAGTTGTGGAAAAAGAGTCGGTATAGCAGCAGGCAGTGCCACAGCAGCAACGCTGTCTGTGTGAACACTAGACACAAGTCACTTTAGTGTCATAGTGTAGACAGATATTTTAAAAAATGAAGGTCATGTGGATGAGGTTTTTTTTCTTTTTGTCAACAGAGGGGTAAAATATCCCTTTACAAAAATATCTGGACACATATAGACAGGACAAGGGGGAGAGTCCTGGTTGATTCAGTGACAGAGTGATTTAACACTACAGCAAACAGAGGCTGGGCTGCAACGTTCTCTTCAGAAATCCAACATTCAAGCAGCTGGTGTTTCTGTTAACAGTACAGCCAAACAAACTGCGATCGTTCTAATAAAGTCAGTTAATATATTACACAATATTACACTCTCCGTCTGGTGTCATGCTGCATCAACACGTTCTCACTCCCAACTCATCAAAAACAGCAGCTCAGTCAGTGGCCTTTTGCTTCAAACTATGATGCTGTAGGTTTTCTACAAGGGTCAGTTTTGGACGTGTCAGTTTCCAGTCGTTACATACAGTGTTTTTTCAAAACAACTTAAATGTTCACAGGACTGGGCTGGGTTTAGGAAAAGATCGTTTGGATTAAAATGACACTGACTTTTGGTTTCATACGAGACACGAACGGAGGTCTCCTGGGTTAAAGACCTACGTTTGTTTGACCCATCCATCCAACTCGACCTTCTCCCTACGCGGACCTCCTTGCTCTTTACACTACGTCAGTGGTTTTGTGTGTCATCATTTGCATAATCCAGTTTTAATCAATCTAAAATCAAAACAATAATAGCCAGAACATTCATTCTTTTTGCAGCAGAAAGCTTCAGTTTCCGTCTCATGTTGCACACTTGTGAAAACGTGGTGGTGCCAGAGAAAAGTATCAACGCCTTTGCACTCTGCTCATAAAAATGAGCATATCTTTAAAACTAAATAATATGAGTTGTGCAGATTTTAGGGATACGAAGCATTTCAGGACACTCGAAGGAATAAAATCACAACAACCAAAAATACCAATGTAGGCCCTGTCAAACCGATTCTATTGCAGAGTTCAAAGGGTAAAAATATAGTGGCGGTGGGTGGCACAGTCAAAACGTCATCAAAACGTTACACTCGTCCTGCTGGCTCACACTTTTTATACAGAAGCTGATTTGGCTCTGTTACTACCTCCACAGCTGTCTTAAAGACATAACAATTCTGTGTTCGTAACGGCCCATTCCTACCTTGAACAGGTAGCGTGAAAGAGCCATGAGAGACAGAGAGAAGCAGAAAGAGTTCATGCCCTTACACCTGCAGAGAGAGCTGTGAGTTAAGAAGCAGACACAACATACAGCAGGAAGAAGACATGAGAGAAACTGGCGAGAGGGGGGTGAAACCTGTTAGAGAGCATATACAGAGCCGAACCTGCCAAACAGAGATACGAAGCAGCTTTGAAACAAGCAGTAGAATATATACATATATATATATAAAAGCACAGGCTGCTGCTGAATTATAAAACATCTTCATTTGTGATCCACTCAACCATATTTTTACATATCAAAGAAAGTTATTGGGTCAACTGAGCCTTGTTCAGCGTAATACGGGGGGGGGGGGGGGATGACGCAGGAAGAGAGTAGAAGTTAAAGAGGTAAATAGAGACAGAGTGAAGGAGACAACAGGACCAAGGAGACACATTTATATAACATGTTCACAGCTGTGTTGCTGCTGAATCACTGCCACAGACTGAATGCGAAAGAACTCTGAACGTCTATTTTGATGTTTGTATCAATGAGTCAAATTTGTTCATCTCAACAGATAAAAATATAACTTGTTAATGCATCAGATGTGCATTAAGACGACAGAAATGCCCCGTGAACAAGGGCATTTTTCTGCCGTCTGAAGACATTTAGAACATTGAAGCTTTAACATTGCATTGGCCATTGGCCAATGTGGGCTCCTGTTAGTGGGTATGTTTTGGCTTTGTGCCGCTCACCTGTCTTCTACACAACTTCAAATAGTATTTGGGACAGTCTATATTGTGCAGGGCGATAAATTCTGTCATGAACTCCTGGTGACTGCAGAGAGCGAATGTCCTCTTGAAACTTTTTAAGCCGCTGTAGCTGTTTTCATCCAGTAAAAATTATATAAAAAATACTTCTTAAACACAAACGTGGTGTTTTACTCAGGAAAACTGGGCCTTGTATCCACCTTATCCCTTATCGCAGCTTCTGGAGCTGAACCAGAACCAGCATTTCCCTAATGTAATGGTACACTAACAGTACGCTGATGATATGCTAATCCTCTTTCCTAGAGAAATTATGAAATAAAACATGTGGTATACACCACCTGTTACACCTCAGACGGTATAACATGATCATCCCTGTGTCATCTCTGACGGCCATTTCAAAGCATTTGTTGTTTTCCTTTTTAACCAAGCGTGTTAGCGATTAGCCTGCCTTGTTCCATTAGCATATTGTTAAGTCTAACTGAACCTGAGCTAGCTTACAGTAAACATCGACTCTTAAAGGATGATCTATAATTTCTTATGGCTCATAAACACAGTGACACATTATGAGAACATCTGACATAATTCAGTATTAGTTTTAGCTCCATGTACAGTGAATAAACGTGATGTTCTCCAGCTAATGCTCCGCTCATCTGCCTTAATGAAAGTTTACACATTTTTATCACTGCTGATTTATTGAATCAGAGTTCTACCAAGTCAAAACATGACGCCAAATTCAGCAGCAGACCTCAGTAATGTTGGTAATATAAATTAGAAGTATAACAAATAACTTAAGGCATTCATTTTTCACGATATGAAAGAATCAAGGTAAATCAGTAACACACTCAGAATAGATGACTAAACACCCAGCCCAATGTGCTCTAATTTATTTACATCCTACTAATGTAAGCCATTTTCTGTTTAACCTTTGTTGTGTTGAAATTAATTTTTTGAGTCAGTCATGGAAGAACTTGTGAATTTAATGTTAACGTTATGCGTTTCACCATTAGGACACAAATCAGAGCTAGTAGCGACCCAGCTGGCTAACATTAGCTAGTGTTATTAGCCCTACTCTGTACAGTATCTGTGAAGCACTAAAGAGATCAATAGCCGATGTAGTTTTATCTCTTCAGGGGCCGATGATGACACATTAAATTGACAGTTTATTACATGACAAATAAAAACTGGTAAAATAAACCTCAACATGACATTATAGGTTGTGCTAGAGCTGCTCTCAGTCCTCTCATCCGTCTGTTCCTTTGGCACAATGCACAATGGGATATAGTGCTTGGTGAGAGACCATCAGTTGAACACTACTTTTCATGGTGCACTGTGGGATACTTTGAGTCCGCTATATTGGGCATAATAATTCCCACTATACATTCGTTCAGTACTACAAACCGGTGAACTCACTACAGAGTGGACTACATAGTGAGTAGTGATTGATTTTGGACACAGCCTTAGTCTGCGTAGGTCAGAGGTCGGGGTGGTGGATTGATCAAACATCCACAGTACTTTGACCCAGGAGCCCATTGGTCATGTCTGAACACGTCTGTGTGAAACAAAGACAACACTGATCTATTTAAATGATGTATGTAACTTACCATGTGTTTAAAACTGCAACTGTTAGTTCGTGTGCCTGTCGCTGGTACTCTCCAACAGCTCTATGTTGTTTTGGGCGTCACTGTCAGTCAACCTGTTTCTGATGTGAAATGCATGAGATCAGATGCTGAGGGTTAATGTTGTTGTATGTGCTTTATTTCTTTAAGTTTCATCAATAAATGCATTGAATTATTGAGGGATGACAAACTGACATGCCTCGGGGAAGAAAACTGAGCTGCGCAGGCACGACTGGTAACAGAAACAGAGAGCGTCAGAGAGAGACAGGTACAGAGTCTCAGAAAAAGTCAGACAGAGCGTGAGAGATGGCGAGGCAGTGAGAATGTGAGTAACACCGTGCTGTCAGTTGGTGCTTTGACGAGTTGCCCTGGATGCCTGATGAGAAAAGAAAGCAGTGTGAAACAGCAGCAGAGAGAGAAGGAACCCTGTGACTCACAGCCCTTCACTCTGCCCTGCTTTTTCCTTTCTGAGGAGACAATGAAAGATACAGCTCAAGGTGACATTTTAAAAGTCCACTCCACTAGCCACATGGCCTCAGTCAAACGTGTAGGCGGTCCACCTCCGAACATAATGCACGATTACCTCCACTAACTTCAGCCACAGACAAACAGACAGAAGCAGAAATCATAATCCCGAGGGGGCAGCTGTTCACATCATCGCACCATTCACACCTCGAGCATGGCTGATGCTCTTACACAGAGCCACTTACAACATGAGGCATGACGCTTTCCTCACAAGGACACTTCAGCGAGTAACAATGCAGCCTTTCAAAGTGCGAATCGAACTGGATCTTTGAAAACATCACCGCAACTAGACAAGTCCTGGGTTTATTTGTCTGCCCAAGGACACACCAACCTGGTGCAAGTCTTTTTGCCAAGTGCTGGACTTTGAAGGAAAAAGTACCAATGACTAATGCAACAGGTGTTTTAAAATGCCTCCGAATTTACTATCTATGTAAAATATAATATAAATATATATAAATATAAAGAATAAGGTTTGAAGCCAAAAGCACGATTCTGAGACGAGGCAGGTAAAACAAAGAGTTTACTCGAGGTCAGAAAGAGACAAAAGTCAAAACCAGGCAGAAACAGGAGACGAGGCAAACGTATCAGAGGAGGGATCAGACTTCTGTGGAGAGCAGCGTCTGAAACTCAGGCAGGAAGAGAAAATGGCTGGACCACAAAGGCAGAGGTGCATTAGACGATCTGGTGGGGACTGAATGAAAGTGGGCCAGTATACATGCTACTGGGCTGATGAGAAAGTGGGAGCAGGTGGGCGGAGGAGGTCAGATGATGGGGGTCAGCGGGAACACATGGGTTACTGCAGGGCAGGTGGGGGTGGCAGGATCTGAAAGCACAGCAGAGTCAGTGTATGACAGGAGGGAAAGCAGAGAAGGAAAATAAACATGAGACTAGAAACTGGCTGATAATGTCAAATAATACCTGTAACAGAACACAAAAAACTCACAGTGGGAAGGAAAAAGTGTCATTAAATCAACCAGGACTAAAATCACAACAAGTATTAGTCATTACAACGTTCTTAAATCTAACGATGTAACATTGCACTGCAGCAGGCTAATTCAGCCGGCGGCCTGTAAGCCACATTCAGCCCAGAAGCAACTTCCGAGTGACCCGGCTAGGGATGAGCACAGAGTCCTAGTGTAAAACGACTCGGGGCAAAATGAATCAAGACCATAGTAAAAATAAGCTCTGACATTATTGGGACAACTGTGTTTGTTACTGTGCCATAAAACTCGCCAATAAAAAGCCAAAACTTTATCAATACACGTGTTCAGCATGTGGAAAGGAGGGGTGTAAATCACCAGTTTCATCACAATATGATCTTAGATCATAATTCTTTGGACAACAATATAATATTTGATATCATAAAGTCTGTTATGATATGATTTTGATTAGATGCAATTCAGGGGCCTGCGATCGATATGAGACTATATTATCTGCCCATTGATCACAGTCTGTTACAGAGGAAGCTGCTACAGCTTTCTTTTTGACTTTTGACCATATAAGATTAAAACAACATATAAGTAATGTGACTGTAACCGCTTATGTGCATTAAATTAGTGGTTCCCAACTGGTCCAGACATGGGGTCATGGAGTCATTAGTTCATGGTCCTCACAGTTTAATACATTCAGCGTCATAGTTGCATTTGGCCATGTTGTCCAGCTAGTTTTCTTTCTCAGTCCAGAATCTGTCCGTTAGTGACTCTCTCACTCTACAGCAGGAAACACCATGAAATAAAAGCTCTGTGCCTAAAATTCACTGTACTTCCAAATTAAATGTGATTTTTACAAACTTGACGTGTTTGCAAGTCACTTACTGAATGTTCAGTTTTTCCAGGTACAAAAAGATAGTGTGTGGCAGCTCTGCCAAAGTCATACATGTAAATTAAACAGAATTTTGTTTGTCTTTTTATGAACGCAGAATGTGATGGTCGACCTTAAAGTGAAACATTTTCCTTAAATTTTCCTGTTGAGACATTTCTGTCGTCTTCACCTGCAGGTCCGTAAAGGTCATATATTATATAATGGTGCTTCCAGGGAACATAATGTCCTCTGTCTCCTCTTCATGTTGGATTTTTCTTTAACAAGATTCAGATATGTTTGTGTCAGTCAGATTATTTTGTGTGCGGAGATGGAATCAGCGTCACGCCTGCAGAGGAGAGCTGTGACACAGAGTGAAAGGAACGGATAAACAGCAGTAAATCTCCGATGGTGGGTTGCAACCTCTCTAACAAATACAATTTCACACAAGTTTCACACACATAAACACACACTGTCTCTCTCTGTCTCTTCCTGTTAGTCTCTGTCTTTCTCTGCCTTCCATCCCAAGTCAAGCGGGGAAAATCACTGTCAAAATCACTCTGTAACTCACACCAGGATGTTCGAGGCTCTGCACCTCCACTCACTCTAAATTGGGGGATTTAACATTCAGGGCAGAGACGCTCTCTCATTCAGATCTGTGTGATCTGACAGCAGGCTCGTGATAGCTGAGGAGAGCTGATTGTGCTGGATTTGAGACACACACACACTCACAGCAGCACATATGCAAGGACGGATCTCCAAATAATAAACACACACACTCTGTGCTTCACACACACTTCAGGAGTGTCTGATTAGATCTCATCTCTGCGTGCCTTCGATCAGTTCGCAGCTCTTGGCGGCAGCAGATGCAGTGAACGACGCTGCGTTGGCTCACATGAACTCTTTTCATGTTGCTGCATTTTAATCCGGTGGAGATACGAGGCGCTGGGCTCATGCTTTAGAATTAAAAAGCAGGATGTAGATTGATTATACATCGCCTCTTGACTGCTTTCACTGAAACAGCAAAGGAGCTGCTTAACCAGTTTTGCCACATGCCAAACTGCAACATATCACTCCTGAGCGTCTAACCCACGTTGATATGCATTTAAATTGGCTGCCATCTCTTCAAGTGGCTTATTCTGAGGAAGGGAGCGAGGAGGAGTTCTTCAGAAGGACGCCAGTGTCTATTTTTCCTCTTCAGATTAAGTCTTTTCTGTCATCTGTTAGACAGAATATCATAAAACTGCACCTCGACAAGGAAACATCTCATGACACAAGAAAAGCTGGTGAAGGTTTCTTTGTTTGGTTCAACAGGTGGAAATTTCAAATCATTTTTCTGATTGGGAGTGGTTTGGTTCAGTAGTTTTTTTCTAAGCAAAGTGGTCGCATCACATGGGCCCTAATATTCCATGAATAATAGGAATAAATATTTGAACGTACGGAGTGTTCCTTTTATGACTCCACGCCGACAACAGTCGTGGCCGAAGGCATTGCTTTTGGGTTGTCCATCCGTATACATTCTTGTGAACACAATACCTCAAGAACAGCTGGAGGGAATTTCTTCAAATTTGGCACAAACATCTACTCGGATTCAAGGATGAACTGATCACATTTTGGTGGTCAAAGGTCAAGGTCAGTGTCACCCCGTCTTTCTGATTCTTTTGAACACAGTATCTCAAGAATAACGTGAGGGAATTTCTTCAAATTTGACACAAACGTCCCCTTACTGAAGAATAAACTGATTAGAATTTTGTGGCCAAAGGTCACTATGACCTCACAAAACTCAACCACAACTCAAGAATTCATACACTAATTATGACAAAACTTTCACACAAATGTCTAACAGGATAAGATAAGGAAGGGATGGCAATTTGTATCCAAAGGGCAAAGGTCAGCTTGACTGTGACATCATCATGTTTTAACGTCATATCTCAGGAACAGAAGGGGAGACATTTGGTCAGATACTGAATTGGTGACTCTAATCTTGAAGCTGTGCTGATTGTATAGATCTTCTGTGTGTGAAGCGTCCATGACGTCACTGACATGGATGGAGACACTGGACTGGTGGGCGGAGTCATACAACCAGGGAGGCAGTGATTCAAGTGTCCTAATAAATTAACCATGGGACCAGCAGAGATGTCGACTGTCCCTCCCTGACTCTGTGAGCTCTATTGTTTGGTTTTAGCAGACTGTCTATGGTATTATAATTAACATGTGGAGTAAAGTGTTCTATATGCTTCTGTTTGTGTTATCGGTTGTGAATGGTCATGGAAATTTTTGATATTGGTCCTTGAAAAGTCATGGAAAAGTTTTGAAATTTTGTCCATGAAAATGTGTGGAAACGTTGATATTTTAAGATGCTACCGATCATATTTAGCCACAAAATAACCCTTAAAATCAGAATGAAGGCACAGGGAGTAGTTGCTATGGAAACAATACACTGTCTCGTCTTGTTGCATTGGTGT
This sequence comes from Cephalopholis sonnerati, assembly GCA_019142605.1. Taxonomy (NCBI): domain Eukaryota; kingdom Metazoa; phylum Chordata; class Actinopteri; order Perciformes; family Serranidae; genus Cephalopholis; species Cephalopholis sonnerati. The sequence goes on from JAGQAX010000002.1 coordinate 1,619,565, forward strand.
AAACTGACAGGTTTTCAGATTGTTGCCAGGCAGCACATTGCGAATAGTTGCAAGTTTCAACTTGTCTTGTCACAAGTCTGTGGTCTGATCTGGGCTTTAGGTTAGCTAAGGTTTAGGCATAAACACAACTGGGTTAAGGTTAGGGAACCTTCAGTGATGTAGTTACAATAATAACCACCACGTTATTAAGGGTTGTCTCCTGTCACTGATCCTGTTTGTGATGTTCATGGGCAGGATCCCAAGGCGGTTTGGGGATCTCAGAATTGTGTCTCTGCTTTTTGCAGATGATGCAGTTCTGTTGGCTTCATCACAACGTGACCTCTAGCATGCACTGGGGTGGTTTGCGGCTGAGTGTGAAGCGGTTGAGATGAGAGTCAGCACCTCCAAGTCTAAGGTCATGTTTCTCTGCTGGAGCACAGTGGATGCTCCCTCTGGGTTGGGGGAGAGTTACTGCTTCAAGCAAGGCAGTTAAAGTATCTTGGGGTCTTGTTCATGAGTGAGGGTAGAATGGAGCGAGAGATGGACTGCCAGTGTGGTGCGGTGTCTGCTGTTCAGAGGGAGCTGAGTTGGAAGGCGAAGCTTTTAATTTGCTGGTCCATCTACATTCCCAACCCTCACCTATGGTCATTAGCTCTGGGTAGTGACTGAATTAATGAGATCATGGATACAAGCGGCTTTCTCTGTAGGGTGTCTGGCCTCAGCCTTAGAGATAGGGGGAGGAGCTCAGACATCCAGAGGGAGCTTGCAGTAGAGCTGCTGCTACTTTGCATCGAAAGGGGTCAGTTGAGGTGGTTTGGGCATGTGATGAGCATCCTCCTGGGCGCCTCCTGTTAGAGGTGTTCTGGGCATGTCCAACTGTCCCTGGGCAGACCCAGAACATGCTGGAGGGATTACGTAGCTTGTCTGGCCTGGAAACACCTTGGGATGCACTAGGAGGAGCTGGAAGAGGGATAGGGGAGAGGGATATCTGGGGTGCTTTGCTAGGCCTGCTGCCCCTGCAGCCCGGCCCCGGATAAGTGGATGAAGATGGATGGATGGATGGATGGATGGATGGATGTTATTAGGTTTGGTGAGAAATTGTGATCGTGGTTAAAAGAAACCAACAGTCACTGTTGGTCGGCAACATGCAAAGACTTACAGTCTCTTGTGTTAAAGTTTGACCTGACCTTTCCCATCAGTCCTGATGGACGAGAGAATTACAGAATTACTAAACACTGAGCCAATAACGCCTTCCATGCAAAAAGCTGTTATTGTAAGTTCAGTTCTTGTACAGACTTTTTAATCTCTCATCTTGTTTGCTGACATCTCTGCACATCTGCATTTACTGTACGTGATCTTAAAATTGAGATGGAAGAAGCGTCTTCTGATCCTGTCCATGTGCCCTCTTTTAATCTGCAGCTCGCTGTCCCATTGTCTATTCCACAACATATTCTCTCAGTGCAGAGCTGCCTCTTTGTAGCCTGTTCTGACCAATCTTTACTGCAGCATTGCACTACTTCTGTGTCTACAGAGCCTTGCCACAGCTCATCAAAAGATGAATCACCTCTGTATTCCTCCAATGTGTCCCGCAGTGCCTCAATAAGGTCTACAGCCGTAGATCAATGGACTGTGCTCAGAGCATGTCAGAGAGCGGTGTTGATTCTCTGAGACCTTTCTTAAATATTGCTATAGACCTCCATTAAAGGTGAGACCTATTTGTGTAAGTAAGCCCCGTGGATCCACAGATCTTTCTCCACAGCTCTGATGAAGTCTGTAGTACAGCAGGCAGCCCGCCGATGAGTCTAGCCTCCCCTGATTCAGAGAGCCTGATATGTGCATATTCAGCTTCAGGTATATTACACTGCATCAACAGGAACATAATGTGCAGATGTATGTTTAGCCTCTCCTCTGATCAAACCTGGAATCCCCTTTGTGTTTTACAGATCATAAAGAGGCCTTTTCATTATATTGACCTACCAGGTTAGATTTGTATTTAAGCCCAAATCTTTCCACCTTATTATTTTTAAGTCCCTCTGCAGCTCAGTGAGAAGCTGTTTGGAAATCTGTGAAGTGTTTGTGAACCTCACCGTGATAATCGTACCCAATTACTAATGACAGCTTCTCTTTGTTGTTTCTAAAGTGAATAAAAGGGTTTTTTTCTGTCGTTGCAAATGACACTGTTTCACATATACATATATTATCTAACACACAATCCACTGTTCTGTCATGTTCAGTGTCACTAAATTAGCATTTCTGCAGCTGCTGACAAGGCCCCCAGACTTTGGAAAAACAAACCTAATTACAGTAATTCACAAGGCAAGTCCAGATTTCTCCATATCGAGTGCTCATTCATTTAACTTCAGGCAACCAAGTCTCTCAGAGTTTGTGTTTATTGGAGTGAAACCCCATTTATACCACAGCCTGTTATACCCATTAACAAATATTGATTGTTTACAGGGGACCATTTCTCCAATATATCCTCCCACACTGAAGCATATGGCCAATCATTATGCAGAATGACATTATCAGACCTTCCTAGTACAGGAAGTCATCTTGACTGCGGATCGATTGTTTGGTGTGGCCTCTGCAGTGATGCGAGCGCTGCACCAGACCATTGTGGTTCAGAGGGAGCTGAGCCAGAAGGCAAAGCTTTTGATTTCCTGGTCCATCTGCGTCCCAACCCTCAGCTATGCTCATCAGCTCTGGGTAATGACCGAAAGAATGAGGTCGCAGATACGAGTGGCCAAAATGAGTTTCCTCTGCGGGGTGGCTGGGCTCAGCCTTAGAGATAGGGGGAGGAGTCAGACATCTGGAGGGAGCTCGGAGTAGAGCCGCTGCTCCTTCGCGTCGAAAGGGGTCAGCTGAGGTGATTCAGCACCTGATCAGGATCCTCCTGGGCGCATCCTGTTAGAGGCGTTCCGGGCACGTCCAACTGGTAGGAGGCCCCGGGGCAGACCCAGAACATGCTGGAGGGATTATATATCTCATCTGGTCTGGGAACACCTTGGGAGGAGGTGGAGATTGTGCTGATGAGAGGGACAAGCAGTTGAAAATGGATGGATGGATAAAAAGCCAATACTTTATTAATACAGGTGTTCAGCACGTAGGAGACGATATTTCAAACTGCTTTGTCCGCAGTCCCTTCTCCACTGCCGCTATGTTTCACACAAGCACAGCATGCTAACAGGGCTAATAGCGAATTGTGAAAAACATGTAAAAAATGAATACTGTCTGTATTTGGTCTAGCTGTTTAGCTTAGTTTGCAACTTATCATAAAATTTACCAGTGATAGCCGAACTGTTACCTGCAGACAGGGAATTACATCAGCAGAGGGAGGAGATCAGAGGACAGGAAGAATGACCGATACGGACTGCGTTCTTCATTCTTTAATAACGTCACCAATTTACTTCACTCAGTATTGTGATGTCAGGAGTAATATTTATTTCATTGACATGTTAGATTTGTTTCCACTGAGATATTATTGAGTTTTTATAGTGACTTTGCTGCTGTAAATATGACTGCTGCTGCCATAGAGTGTATAAAGACACATCCTATGACTTTTCCTGAACACTTAACCTTGAAGGAAAATGTCAGTAGGTGAGGTGTGTGTGGGAGGGAGATGCTGGTAGAGTGATAGAGTATGTTACAGGTTACTGTCACTGCCACTCGTTATGCATCTGTGCATTGTGTGTCTGTGCACTGATAGACTATTTGTTCTGTTTCTGCATTATGTGATCATCAGTCAGATATGTGACCAAAAATATACATTTTTTATTCAGAAGTGAAACCATTATCATTGTTTTTATATTTCATTCATTTGCATTTGTTTAGAGTTTCTCATTACCATAAGCTAAACACAAAAGGCTTTGAATCATCTGCTGACAAACGTCTCGCCCATCAATATTTCCTGGTTTACAAATCCAGCTGTATTTAATTTGTAATTGAACAGCCCTGCCTTAGTATGAAACTGTGAGTGTATATTATTTACTGTGAAATATCACAAACAGTAGACACTATGCCAACAGAAATATCCCACAATGCAATGCAGTAGTGACAACGACATTTATAAAAGCAGACAGCGACTGACGCAGCTCTGTAATGTCAGTAAATAATAAATACCTATTGGAAATGGAGCCCTGAAACAATGAAACCATTCCACTGACCTCTAACAGTATATAAGCTGTTCTTTTTTACATGAAACTCCAGACATTTGTCCATGGATACTTTTTTCTTCAGTGATCTGATTGGTCAGAGGTCAGGGTGTTGACAGGCTGTGATCCCATACTCTGAAGTGGACTTGTTCAGGAGCAAGTTAGCTGTTCAGCCTCAGTTACCACAGTGATTTATACAGGTTAAAAAAGAACCAGAGCTAACCCTTAAGTGACTTTGCTAACTCCAAATCCTGCTTGGTAGTATAGGCCTCAGGCCACTAAAGCACCTTAGGGAATGTTTGTGTTTTTGGTTTAATGTTAATAAAGCAAGAACACCTTTTTTTTTTTTTTTACCTCTATAGCTCTATATATTCTATATTAGCAGAAATGGAATATGATATCATCAGTGTATTGTCATTAGTGTATAGTCATCTCAAAATAAGAATCGTTGTGTATTTGTTGTCTAAGAATGAGACATTTATATCTGCATAGGGAGCAGGTCCTCGTCCACGGGCATCCCCATGTAGCACCACCGTGTTTCTACAGTAGCCCAGAAAGGACAAACCAAGCACTGGCTCTACATTTGCGTGTTTGTGTTTTTGCATCGGCCACTGTAGTTAGCAGCCCCTCTGCGACGAGCAGCATTGAAAAAATACAGATTTTTAACATCTTAATTCAGTGTTTTTCCAGGTTTAAATCAGCTGGTCTGTTTGTTTCGGAGAGGAAGAGACCTCGGTGGATAATTCAGTGCCTGGTGAAAGCCTCCTGAACATCTGGATCTTAAGTTATCCAAAAAAAAGCACATATTTACTTGTGATGGGCCAGCTGTCTTCCTCCGACATGCCAAAGCAGCCACTTATATCTACATAGGAAGCCGTTTTCTTGTTTATGGAGATCACCATGTTGCACCGCCATGTTTTCTTGTACCATAAACAAAACTTAAAATAAGAGAGGCTCAGACAGGGTTACATATTTGAGGGTCTTTTGATCTCGAGAAAAAGCCAAAGCATTGGTACATCATGACAACTCATAGTGTCTGACAAATAAGCAGTATCACTTCACAAATATGTGACACTTTTACAAGCCTTCAAAGGGGCTTCCCGTCATGTAAGCTGCTGCTTCCTGTAATTTAGATAACCAGTTCTGGGAACATTTGCTTCTCCTCACATACCCAAATTTGGTCAGAGTCATGTCAGGTCATCTGTACTACAGTTGCTACAGTAGCCCAGAATGGACAAACCAAACATTGGCTCTAGATAAGGACATTCATGTTTCTGCCATGGTAGTTAGCAGCCCCTCTTGAATGGGAAGAAATTGAAAAAACACAGACTTTTTTAACATGAAACGTCTTTATTCAGTGTTTTTCAGTGTGTTTAAATCACCTGGTCTGTTCGTTTTGGTGAGGAAAAGACCTCTGTGGGTAATGTGGCTCCCGGTAAAAAACAACAATGAAGGAATCCTAACCAGAAGAAGTTTCAGCTGGTTGCAATCTGCAATCCTCACCACTAGATGCCACTAAATCCCCCAAAATCTTACATAGTGAACCTTTAACCAAGTGCTGTGAGTGCCTGACCATCTCCATGACAGACATGAGAGATACACTAATGACCTGATTTCCTCATGATGTTTGTAGAAAACATGATCCATGCAGCATTGTATTTGCTTTTGCAAAGCAGTTGTTTATAGACATAATTTCCAGGAGACAGTTGATTTACACAGTTTGTATTTACTACAAAGATTATATTTCCCCCCTCCTGTAAATAAAGTTGAATATTTTTCAGGATCTCTGTTTAAACAGTCAACATATGGAACCTGCTGTATCTATACAAGTCTTACGTTCTGCTTGAGAAGCACTTGACACAGACTGTTAAAGGAGCAGGATACTTTTGGGACTCACAAATCACACTGGTGCTCAATTTTTAGAGTGCCACGCTAACTGCCGCTTTCAGACACCCAGCATCCATCCACAACCACTCACACACCAAAAGCACTTAGATAGTAACTGAGCTCATTTTCTAAGAACGAGCTACTCAATTATGAGCTCTATTTGCTGCAAATCCCAAAGGAAGGAAAGGAAAACACAAAGTCAATCAACTGAATGATCTCCTCCCTAAAGCTGTGTGGAGACACACAACATTAGGAAGCCCGAGAGGAGGGCGCTGACTGACTGTGACACTGATACAAGGATAAAAGACAAATACAAAGAAAATGAGACAACTCTGGGGTTTGCAGATCAGGGTGAACTTAGTCAGTCAGATAATTTAGGTGCACAGAGCGATCTAAGGCAGAGGCAAGGGAGAGTTCTATGATCACAGGTTTTCTTCGCAAATTTAACATCTGTCGTCAATGTTTTGACTTTGTAAAAGAACTCTAAAATGATCGTGGAGTGCTCCTTCTCATTCTTGTGAATGTGATATCTCAAGAACGCATTAAGGAAAATCAATTTTGACACAAACATTCAGTTAGACTCAACAATAAACTTATTAAATATTAGTTGTTGAAGGTCAAGGTCACTGTGACCTGGCATCCATCTCACCATTGTGAATGCGATATCTCAAGATCACCGTGAGGGAATTTTTTTTTTCATTTGGAAAAAACATCAACTTTGAGTCACGGATGAAATTATTAGATTTTGGTGGTCACATTCTTGTGAACCCAATATCTCAAGAACACCTCAAAGGGAATTTCTTCAAATTTGGCACAAACGTCCACTTGGACTCAACAATGAACTGACTAGATTTTATGGGTCAAAGGTCAAGGTCACTGTGACCTTGCATCCATTTCATCTTTGTGAAAATTATATCTCAAAAACACCTTGAGGGAATTTTTTTGAATTTGGTGCAAACGTCCATTTTGAGTCAAGGATGAACTGATCAGAATTTGGTGGCCAAAGGTCATGGTCACTGTGACCCCTTCCATCACATTCTCGTGAACACAATATCTCAAGAACGCCCTGACAGAATTCAAATTTAGAACAAACACCCACCTGGACTTAATGATGAATTGATAAAATTTAGGTGATCATTGGTCAAAGGTCAAGGTCACTGGGACCTTGTCCATCTCATTCTTGTGAACACCATAGCTCAAGAACTGCTCAAGGGATACTTCTTTTCAGATTTGGCACATTCACTTGGACTCAACACTGACCTAATCAGATTTTAGAGGTCAAGGGTCAACATCACTGAAATCTTGCATCTGTCTCATCCTTGTGAACGTAATATCTTAAGAAGACCTTGAGGGAATTCATTTGATTTTGGCACAAACGTGTATTTTGAGTCATGGATGAACTGATTAGAAAATTATGTTGAAAGGTCAAGGTCACTGTGACCTTGTGTCCATTTCATCCTGTTGAACATGATATCCCAAGACCACCTTGAGGGAATTTCTTTGAACCTGGCACAAATGTCCACTCTGAGTCATGGATGACCTGATTAGATTTTGGTGGTAAATCAGAGACAGTGACCCCTTCCATCACATTCTCGTGAGCACAATATCTGAAGAACACCCTGAGGAAATTTGTTCAAATTTGGTACAAATATCCACTTGGACTGATTGATGAACTGATAAAACTTTGGTGGTCGGAGGTTAAGGTCACTTTGACCTTGCATCCATCTCAATGTTGTGAATGCGCTCTCTCATGAACACTTTAAGGGAATTTCTTCAGATTTGGCAAAAACGTCCACTTGGACTCATTGATGAACTGATTACATTTTAGTAGTCAAAGGTCAAGGTCACTGTGACCTTGCATCTGGCTCATCCTTGTGAACATGATATCTTAAAACCACCTTGAATTTCTTTGAATTTGGCACAAAATTCCATGTTGAGTCACAGATGACCTGATTAGATTTTGGTGGTAAATTAAAGTCACTGTAACCCCTTCCGTCACGTTCTCATGAATTTGATATCTCAAAAACACCTTGAGGGAATTTCTTCAAGTTTGGCGCTAACATCCCTTTGGACTCAACATTACGGCTTCCACTAAATTCTTCTCCTTCACGCCTTTTAGCCAGTCAAAGGTCACATGTGAAAGTGCAGTGGTTGTTGAATGTCCCTGTCTGTATTTGTGCTGAAAGATAGAGAGTAGAGTGTTGTTGCTAAAGTAATCCTTCACTTGCTTGAATATTATTTTTATGCCTCTACGCCGCTGATAGCTGTAGACAGAAGCATTACATTTTTGGGTTGTTGTCTGTCCATCCCATTCTTGTGAATGCAATATCTTAAGAATACCTTGGGGGATTTTTTTTTTTTTTTTCAAATTTAACAAACATCTATCTGAACTACAATGAACTTATTAGAATTTCATGGTAAATTTCAAGGTCACTGTGACTTTGCACCTATCTCATTATTGTGAGCACAATATCTCGACAGATCCTTGAGGGAGTTTTCTCAAATTTGGCACCAATGCCCACTTGGACTTAAGAATGAACTGATTAGAATGTGGTGGTTATAGGTCAAGGTCACTGTGACCTCACAAAACATTTTTGGCCATAACTCAAAAATTCATACACTTATTATGACAAAATTTTACAGAAATGTCTGTCACACTTTCAAATACCATTAAACACTTTTCTGTCCGTTACACAAAGTCATATCTCAGGAACAGAAGGGGAGACATTTGGTCAGATACTGAATTGGTGACTCTAATCTTGAAACTGTGCTGATTGTATAGATCTGCTGTGTGTGAAGCGTCCATGTTTTCACTGACATGGATGGAAACTGTAAGTGCAACTTAAATGTTTCAGAGAGGTATATCAACCACAGGGCAGTATTTTTTTTTTTAAGTTGACGAGGCGTGGGACTGAATGATTCCTCCAGGGTCAGGGGGAAGGTCAGGATCAGACTTTGTGAAGCCTCTCGGCGGATACACATCTGCTTTCCTTTGTCCTTTTCATCCTCTTCTTGGTCACATCATGGTGCCCTTCACCCAAAAAGCAATGATGTGCAGCAGAGCTGTTACAAGCAGTGACTGCGCTGCACTTTGATGAAGTGTAGTGAAGGCCACGAAACACACACACACACACACACACACACACACACACACACAAAGAAATAAAACGTCCAGTTCTCCATGGTAAATTCTCCTGCAGCACATTTGCTTCATCGATCCCACATGAACTGTGTATAACAGGAATCTTCACACCTACATCTGAGTGTGAATTCATCGGTGCTGATCAAGTATTGAGATTCTTCACTAAGAATAGAAAAACAGTAAAGAAGTCCAAGATGTTGAACTACATATTTAAATTATCAAAACTAAACGTACTGCAGAAAATGGTCTAAGTGATGTATTATTATTCAACGCTGCATTATTTTAAATGTTGCGTTCACGTTTAAGCATTTTACAGTTGGTCAGTGTGGAGCTAATTTTTATTTTAATCGTCTAACACAGGAGTGTCAAACAGACGGCCCAGGGGCCAGAGCTGGCCTGCCAAATGGTCCAATCCGGCCCACTAGACGACTTTGCACACCCAATATTGATGCACCTGTGAAGGCTAAGAGGTGCTATATCTCAGGGGCAATTTAAACAGTGAGTAGATACTTTATGTAAAATGCTGCCTCAGAGGCTTTTAACCCAGACCAGAATACAGCTCTCTGAAATATCAGTGAATACTTACTGTGGTCATATTTAAAGATATTTAACATTGTGCAATGTTATATAATATTGTCAACCAGCAGCTTCAGCACAAAAGAATCTGTCAGACTTCTATCTTATAACAATATGGGTGGGACCCTGCTGCTGAGGCACTGACAAAACTTCAGATTGTAAATGGTTTGTAAGGCTGGAGATGTTTCAACGTGCTTCTTCAATAGCTTCCACTTTAGTGGGAAACTATGTAGTGACAGTGAGTAGTAGGCTGACTGGATGTTGAAAAACGGAGACATACTGTTGGATTTGCAGATATTTTTCTCAGGATATTGCGGATTGTTCATCATTTATTTTGTAAATGGATGAATGTTTTCAGAATGGAGCTCTTTACATTAAAAAAGGGAAAGTTTTAAAGGATTTTGTATTATTGGTTATTATGCAGTGGTTTTATTGGTCCGGCCCACTTGAGATCAAACTGGGCTGTATGAGGCCCATGAACCAAATTAAGTTTGACACCCCTGGTTTAAACTATAACAATATACATAACTTCAATAACAAAAGTTGATTGATCAGATGTTTGTGTGGATGATGTATCTGTAAAGTCACCAGTAACTACAGCTGTCAGATAAACGTAGTGAAATAAGAAGTACAATTTCTGTCTCTAAAACGTGATGGAGTGGAAGTATAAAGTAGCACGAAACTGAAATACCTTTAACCGTAGTAGAGTAAATCATATGTGCTATATCGTAGGCAACTGGACTTCCTTGCGTTTCTTAAAGATGCCTTACATCCAAGAAGTCAAGAGTCATTGACCCACCTTACCATCATGTGTGTCGTTAGGGTCAGATAAGACCAGGTGTGAATGGGTGTGAAGTGGTCTGGGGAGGGATCCCAAGACTGCATTGTAGGTAAGTGATAAGTGGTGTCGGGGGCCACCTCCTCTATGTAATTATGGTCGTCCCAGTTTGACATACATGGCTTCTTTCACACCTCTTTCAAACCATCTTTCTTCTCTGGCCAAGATGTGGACATTGCTGTCCTGGAAGGAGTGTCCCTTCTCCTGTAGATGTCCTTTAGGGACACATTCCTTTGATCCCTAAACCCTGAATGATGACGGCATATCCCACGTAACATAATCAGATGCTACATTCATTCATTCTTTTAAACAAAACTGTTTCTCAGCAAAGACAGGAAATACAATCCAATAGTTTATTTAAACCTGTATGGATATTAGTTGGACAAAAATTAGGCTTCAAATAACACATCAGTTATATGTTATGAGACTTTTTCCATGGCACCTGGCATACCAACACAACATTACTTTATTCTGTTAAAACAATATTCAATCAATCAATCAATCAATTTTATTTATAAAGCCCAATATCACAAATCACAATTTGCCTCGGAGGGCTTTACAGCATACAACATCCCTCTGTCCTTAGGACCCTCACAGCGGCTAATATTCATAACTTTGAATAATTATCATAAAAACACATTTGATGTTTTGCTCAGTGGACCCTTATGGACTAAAGGAATATAAATTAAAAGAGTAATCGAGGAGTGGACACATAATCTGGCTTTATGACAGCCGCAGAGGAGGGGAGTTAGTTACCACTTGCTTTTTGTCATGCTGGTGAATCTGAATGAATTACACTCATGGTTTCAGCAAAATGAAGTTAACCAAGCTAACAATGTGTAGAATCTCCATTTTGACAAAAGTTTAAACATTTAGATTTTTATGTGCGATCTAAGCAGCTAACTAACGTTGGCTCAGGTGGGCAGTCAACAATCTGGTCTGGACTCATTGGTTGGTGGTTAGCATCGTCACCTCACAGCAAGAGGGCTCCTGGTTCAAACCCAGAGGGAGCCTCTTTTGAGAGTTCTCCCCGTGTCAGCGTGGGTTTCCTCCAGGTGCTCCAGCTTCCTCCCACAGTCCAAAGACATGCAGGTTAATCGGTGACTCTAAATTGTCCGTAGGTGTGAATGTGAGTGTGAATGGTTGTCTGTCTCTATGTGTCAGTCCTGTGATAGTCTGGTGACCTGTCCAGGGTGAACCCTGCCTCTCACCCAGTGTCAGCTGGGAAAGTAGATTATGATCCTTTCGATGAGTGCAGATGTCTGATTGTCTTGACACCATCCTCCACATCGTAAACTTGCTGCTGCTCTCTCTTTGTTCTTTGAATAATTCTTGCTGATCCTTCAATTATTCCAAATTGTAATAAACTTATCTCTGTGTCCCACCTTGTGTGCAACATGTCTGTATAGGATGGTGCATCGTGCACAGTGTGGAGGATAATGTGAGAATAATGGCTGCATCTGTGGTCACAGGTGTTGTTGTACGTCGTGGGGTTTGAGCAGAAAGTGCTGCCTCATGATCTCCTCCTGATGAGCTCCTCTCCTTCTGAGAGGCTTAGAGGAAAACTAATCTCGCCATTCTTCACGCTCTCCTCGCGCGTTTGAATTGCTGGATAGTGTAAACCATTCATTTTGGACGGCATTATACATTGTGAAAGATCCCATTACTGTTTGTTCTGCCGTATTCATGCATCACATCACCGTCCAAACTCAGCAGCTTATTCCTGATCCCAGCTGTACCTGAGCACATTCAGGCAGGTGGGGCTGAATGAGACGATGCTGCAGTGTGACTCAAAACACTCCTGCTACATCAAATTTCATCCCGGGCTCTGGCGGTATTTATAGCAGCCCCACATAACATTGTTAACACTCAGCTGTGACGCTTTAAGGGGAGAAAACCCATCTGAAATAAATGGGCAGTAACTGGGCTAATGAGTGTGACAAAAGTGGACTTTGATTGCCAGCCTTTGTTCTGTCTATCAGTAGGAGAGAGAGCAATTAGCATCGCTCTGACAGTCCATCACAGCTCTGGAAATTGGATTTTTGGTCCAGAGTGGTTTTCATAAGACCCTCACCGTTGCTCTGACGCAGCAAGATCGCTTATTCAGTTAAAGCTGGGGCTCTGTATACATCGTCTGCCTCATGGCATATCCTGGCATTACTTGATTATGGTGATCAGAAAAAATAAAGAGTTTATTCTTTGAAAAATTCACAGTAGAATCTCAGTCAAAAAAACCCTCAGTGTTAAAACATGAGGAGGCTGGAGAGCAGGTGGTGTGTGGAACAGCAGCTCCATCTAGTGGAAACCTCCGTCCCTGTGGCTTCATGTGTTGAATATCAAACTACTGAATCACAATCACAGGTTTCATCTCTAATGTTCCTTTTTTAAGAAAAACAACAACAAAAAACAATAAGAAGTAACTGAAATACAAGTTGCATGTTTTGTGTTGCTGTTCCATTACATGAGAAATATTCTACATGTCCTGTCCGTCATTTGTTTATCTGATTTTAAACTTCACATATTTAACATTTTTCAGACTGTTTATTATTTGTGAGGGGGGAGAGGGTGGTGCAAAAAGTTGGAGGCATGTCAACTAATTTTGTAAGCACTGGAGAGGGATTTTTTTTTAAATTTTGGTTTAGGTGAGGAGCATACAAATTTAAATGGTTGTATTTATTTACTGCAGATTTTTATTTTTTGAATTCACTTATTTTTACTTATTTTTTTCCCCTTAATTGTCTGACATGGTGATGACAGAACAAGTGAGGAAAAGGGCAAGGACATTATTTTTTTATATTTTTATATATCTAAAATAATATTAAAATAATAATAATAATTATTGTTATTATTATTATTATTATTACTACTAGTAGTAGTAGTAATATTAATAACAACAACAATAATAATAATTATAATAACAATGATAATGATGATAATAATTACTACTCATTTTTAAAGAAAATGAGTTTTCCAAACTATATTTGATTTAATCTAATTAAAATAAACAATTAATAAAAGGCAGTTAATAAAAATTTAATTTTATTTAATTTAATTTGATTTATTAAAAAAAATAATTACTGCACTTGTCTTTACTTTTTCTGTTATAACAGTATTACACAATAAAAGGGGGGATAAATTATTTTATTTTTAAATTCTTTTACTATTATAAATTACCAAAGATTAAAAAAAAAAAAAAAACAAGCCTTCCAACTTGTTTTGTTTTATTTTACTTTTTTTAAATTTAATTGAATCTTATTTTACTTTATTTTTTTGTGTCACACTGTGATAATAGACCAAGCGAGCACAGGTGCAGGGACATTATTTTTAAATTATTTTATTAGTATTATTATTAATTACCACAGATTTCTATGGAAAAAAGGGTTTCTAAACTTTATTAATTTTATTGTATTTATTTTATGACTTGCAGCCACACACCACCACCATCCAACACCAACCACAGAAAGCACCACCAAGACTTACAAGACAGACGTAAGAGCTGAAATTTAGTACAAATGTAGCAGGGCTGACAGAGAGGAGCTGAAAACATCTGCACCTGATGTCATATGCAGTAAAATCAGCAGCCAGCAGAGGTTTCAGAGGCCATGCTGACGGGAATGTGAATGTCTGAACCACATTTTTAGCTTTAGTGTACAAAACATGTGTTTGACACCTGTGGATCACGTCCACATCCAGTCTGAGGGCAACACTGGATTTATTTCACCTCCTCATCTTTTGGTTTAAGTTTCCTGAGCTGTAACCATGTGCATTTCTTTACCAGCAGCTCCCCACGCTGGCTCTGAACTGGGTAAAAGAGGTTTTCCTGTGTGCTGCTCTGCTGCCTGGAACCCTCTGCAGTTTGGTTTCTTTGTGAATTCAGAGTATTGCTGCAGAAACTGGGTGCTCTCCCTTCTGTTGCTCTGACAGTGGAGTCTTTCACATGATTGTATTTGAAATGTTTTTCATGATTTTAGAATCACATCTCTGTTCAATCCTGATTGTTTTTGGCATATTTCTTGTCTCATCTGTCTCATCTTGTTTGTGACTTATTGTTACTGCTGCCTGTCATCTCTCTCATTTCTGTAATTTCTTATTTTAGTTTTTATTAAATTCATTTAAACACAACCTTGATTCCAAAAAAATGTTGGGATGCTGTGTAAAAGGTAAATAAGAACAGAATGCAGTGATTTGCAAATCTGTTTAGATGTATATTAAATTGAATACAGTCCAAAGATACAAGAGATTTATTGTTTAAGATAATTAACTTTATTGTTTGATGAATAATCAATCTGCTTAATTAAGAGCTGATGGTAACCAATGTCAAAGATTAAAAATGTGACATTAACCAACGCTGAAGATGTGCTTTGACTCAAATATTAATTTCACCAGGCCACTGTTACCTGGACATTGATATTGTCTGAGTCTCTGTGAACAGACTCTGTCAGTGAAGTGTGTCTCGGGGTCAGAGGTCTGGATGTTGAGGTGTTTCCATCCTCCTCCTTTCTTTTCTGTTGCAGCTCCAAGTTCTTTCTCATGTTTTTCCTCTGTCATTAATCCATCACTGTTACAGTGTGTCAGATAAAACTAGTCAGGCTCAGACTTACTGTCCGTATTGAATGGCCGTGGACAGCTACGGTAACACACATAGTACATTTGAGGGTCAGCATCAGCCCACAGCAGTAAACAGGGCGGCTGGGAGGTGAGCTTACCGCCCTCCTACTGCTGACACTGGGTGAAAGTGAAACTAAGAAGATGCTGGAGTCTGATGTTTGAGTGCAGACGACACAAAAGCAGTGAGCAAAGAGTACACGCACCAGATGTGTTCACAACAACAGAACGTTGTTTGCACAGACAGTTTTACTCTTGAAACACAAATCTGTACGACATGGAAGAGAAAAACAACAAATCCCTTTTTGTGAACAGCTGAGCCTTTTGAGGATGCTCCTATCTTACATATTAATGATACTGTCATGTGTTACCAGTCAACCTGTTTACCTGTGAATGTTCCAAACTGGTGTTTTTGAGAACAACTTCCCCAGCCTTTTGTTGCCCCTGTAACAAAACTTTTTTGAAACATGTTGCAGCATCAAATTTAAAATGACTGTATATTCTACAACAAACAAAGTTTATCAGTATGAACGTTAAATGTCTTTATACTGCCCTCTGTATTTATTTATTTACATAACGTCCCAACTTTTTTGGAATCCAGGATGTAGTTCTTTCTCTGTTTTTTTCCTCTCAGCTTGTCTCTGTAGAGTTTAAATTGCCCCCAGGGATCGATAAAAAAGTTTTAACCTCAGCCAGGACTTTCTTGAAAAAGAGAAGTTTAATCCCTCACACGTTCAAAGGTTAAATAAAACTCAATTTTTTCTTTTAACCACGGAGGTGACAAATTAGAAAATGCTCATTTGAGTTTTTGAGAGAGAGTAACGACCTCCAGTTTCGAGCAAAGTGCTAGGTTAGGCAGCTCACAGCCCAGCTACATCAGCTGACCTCAAACAGCCAATCAACTGATGGAGCAGCTGATTGATGAAGGGAGTCAGCTGATTGATCACATGATTCCTTTCAATGCAACCAATTGTTGAATCTCATTCAGAGCGCCCTATTTAAACTGCTCTGGCCTGCCTACTGTTGCTGCTTCCTCTGCAAGCTGCTTGACAACCTGCCTCCACTCCAGCTCCTCCTTTTCATGCTGTGTCTGACTTATTAATGTCATTTCTGTTTGTCATTGATGCTGCTCTGTTCTGTTCCCAGGGGTCTTTGCTGCTGGTCTCATGCATGGAAGGGCAGGGAGGTTTGACCCTTATTTGCACATGGAAGGGCAGACAGGTGTGCTCTCTCCACCCAGAACGGAGCCATCTAAGTAACGGGGCGCCGTTCGTATGGCGACCCACAGTTCTCCCCGCTCCTGTCCTCCCCCTGTTATGTATCACTGTCTTCTATGTTTCTTGGACGGGCTGAAACTGAAACAAATTTCGTTGCTCTGTAACATGTGCAATGACAATAAAGATCATTCATACCGCCAAATATATTGCTGCAAATGGAAATAAAGTTTTCTTTGACTAAAGTGTTTCTGACTGAAATCCCTTTTTTGGCATTGATCCTGTTGACGCTAGTATCAATCTTCAAAATGAAAATGTAGTATCAAGAGTATCGATATTTCAGGATCAATCCGCCCACCTCTGATGATATTATGGGATGTAGATGTGAAACCACTTCATGAGAAACGTTGTTCTTAAACTGCTGGACTGTTTGTCCTCACAGTTTTTCACAAAGTGTTCGTCCTTCCCAGGGACAGCTGAGCCTTTTGAGGATGCTCCTTTCATTCTTATTAATGATACTACCATTTGTTACCTGTTAACCTGTTTACCTGCTGAATGTTCCAAACAGGTGTTTTTTTTGCTCTCCTCTTTTGTTGCTCCTGTCACAACTTTTCCAGAATGTGTTGCAGCATCAAATTCAGAATGAGCGTATATTTTTCAACAATCAATAAAGTTTTTCAGTTTGAACATTAAATATCTGGTCTTTGGACTGTATACAAACAAACATCATTGCATTCTCTTTTTATTTATCTTGTACAAAATGTAAATTCATGTTTATGTATATATTTTAAATAATTGTAAAACTTTTTGGGATTGGGGTTGTGCTTCCTTCTGTTTTTCACCTCTCAGCTCGTCTCTGTAGACACTGTAGAGTTTAAATTGCCCCCAGGGATCGATAAAAAAGTTTCAACCTCAGCCAGGACTGAAAAGAGAAGTTGAATCCCACAGAGGTTTAAAGGTTAAATAAAACTGTAACTCAAACTTTAACCACAGAGATGACAAATCAGAAAATGCTCTTTTGAGTTTTTTGGAAAGTAAAGACCTACAGTATAGAGCATAGCATTAGTTCAGGCAGAACACGATGTCAAACTCAGCTCACATCCCAGCTACATCAGCTGATCTCAAACAGCCCAATCAGCTGATAGATCACATGATTCCTTTCTGGCCTGCTGACTGTTGCTGCTTGTTAACTTATTTTATGTTCTCGGCATATGTTGGCACTGCTTGTGTGTGCGTATGTGTACATGTGTGTGTGTTTAGAGTATGAGTGAAAGATATCCCCTCCTTTATTATTTATTTATAACTTTTATAATGACTTTCGTTTTATTCTGTGCATTGAATTTTGTTGTATCTATTTAAAATTACCTCTGCTGCTCTCCCTGCCTTCGGCTTTCTGTGTATGCGCATGGAAGGGCAGAGAGGTCTCTCCACCTCAGGCTTTCTGCGCAGGCCCGAGCAAAGGCAGAGAGGCCCCAGAACAGAGCCATACAGCCAAACATAACACTGCAAATGGAAATAAAGTTTTCTTTGACTGAAGTGGTCCTGACTGAAATATATTTTAAGTCTTCTCACGGTTCAGAACATGAACACAGTTTTCCTCTTTTACACAGCCCCTCTGACACATTCAGCATTAATTTACTAATCTTACTCTGGAATTAACCGCACGACTTGCTGTAATAAACTCACCAGGTGGTGTCTCTCTGAACCTTTTTGTCTTTCAAACACTCAAACCGACGTTTATCCTTCACTCACTCTGCTGCCTGGAGTGAATCAGTGAAAATGTGTCTGTTCCTGTCCCCTGTCCCACCGGTTATCACCCGTGAGTGTGTTCATACTTTCCTTTGGATCAGCACACTGTGTCTCCTCTTCATACAAAATAACCTCGTTTCGTTGTGAGAGTGAATATTGTGTGAGTGAGCAGATTTGCAGCCGTTGGTCACTGCTGCAGATAAAAAGAGAGTCTCATCAACTCTGACAGAAGCATTAAACAGAAAATAATCATACACAACACCTGCTTATCTTTATATTTGGTTAGTAATCAGCATCGTTCCATATTCAGAGATCCAGCACCTGCAGGCTCTGCAGATATGCGCGGTAATGTGCACCGCTCCGTCCTGCGGGCTAATGGGATTCCTGCAGGAACAGAGAGGGAAAACAGCCGAGCGACGGCTGGAACAGAAACTATCCTGAGACACTCAAGGTGGATTCAGCTGAGCTTACAAGTTTGGAGGAAATGTGATATTCATTCTTGGATGACTTTGGCTGAACTTGAACTGTCTTGGGACGTGTGCAGAGTTTTCTGTTTTGAAGCGTAACCCAAATCTAGTTTTTATTTTGCTGAGGGGTGCTGCTGTTATTCATGGATATATACTAAATAAGCCTTCACAGGAACGAGGCTGCTAATTATGACAAGCTGCTTTGTCTTCTGAAATACACACTGGAATAATTTTGTAATTAATTAATACACTCTAGAAAGTTCCCTGCCCATAAGTCTTCACTTATTTTTATTTCATCACGATGGCTCGTCTGTACAGAGGGTGTCAGAGAGCTCAGGTGAAGGCTGAGTCTGTGTTTCGGCACCATTTCTTAGAAAGTTTAAATTGAATTTTTTCTCCATTAAGAGTTTATTATTCTTTCAGATTGTCTTGCAGTTTAATCTGGAAGCTATTTGCATTTCTTCTTGCTAAAAAATAAACAAATAAAGAAAGTATATGAACCAGCTTTGAAGCAAATCACACACCCTGGAAACAAAAACAATCACTTCCGCTCCAATTATGAGAAGAAACAATTCACGGCCCCGGAGGAAGACAACATTATTACGTTCATCATTTTAATTATGCATTAGTTAGCCTCAGCAGCAAGCTGTTACACCGAGAGCTCTGGAAACAAATGTGTGATAGTTAGTGTGTTATTAATATATCTTAAACGGAGAAGCTCCCGTCTGTTAACACATCACTCACTGTTCCTGTAAAACATCAGACTGGGTTATCAATGATTTCTTCAGATGCCTGTGAACGCTTTACCCACTGAGAGCCGACACAATGAATGTCACCTAATAACCACATCCTTTAAACTTCTTCATCAGGTAATTAAGTACTGAACTGAGAGGCACAGGCTGATCCTGGGTCTGTGTTTCTTTGTTTCTGCAGTGGAGCTGATTACAGACACAGTGCAGCTCAACTTCCACAGCTCTGAGACCTCGTACACGTTACAGTATTACAGTAATGTTTTTTTTTTTTTCTTCTTTCGTTCTCAAAAAATTCCTGTCCATCAAACATCATCATCATCATAGATTAAACTTACATATGAAAATGAACATTTTCACCTTCAGTATGTGCAACAAAATAAAAAACGCACGATCCTTCCTCCACCATAAATGAGTTATTAGATTTAATAAAACATACCTTTTGATGTTCGAAAGTCAGAAGTTGAAGATGAAATCCTGGAGATGAAAAAGCATTGGTTTTTCACTCTTGGCATGCAAATGGTTTATTTTTGGACAAATTTTAATAAGGTGAATAACGTGATTGATTCAGCCCGTTAAACCCAAAGTCGTCAAATACCGTCGCTTGGTCAGTGATTTCAGAGTAAGACACCAACACCACAAGCCACCTTTCGTGGCTGTATGATAGTTTGTAACGCCGCAAGATGTAACCTTTCACAGTGTTATGATACATCGCCGATCAGCCGCATGGCACCTGTAATGGTAGTATGATACGCCAACCCAGTCTCACTCTAAGGTCATTGAATACCGGCACTTGGGCGGTGACTTCGTCCTTTCACGTCAGCATGACGTGGCCGGTCGTCATTATTGTTTAATGGTGCCAGGTGGCGTCAGGGGGAAACGTGGCAAGATCACAATGAAAGTTAAGGGGGCGGAGGTCCAACTAGGGCAGGTGGGAGGGGTAGTGGATGGAACCATTAACCACTGACTTTGAAGCGGGAGGCCCACGTTCACTTCCTGTAAGATTGTAAAGCCAAACCCTGTTCTGTTTTCCTAAACCCAACCACGTGTGTGTGTTTTGTTGAAGGACAAAAACATCAGTTGGCGGTGTTGTACTGACGTAGTGCTTTTATTTTGAAAGAGACTGTATACAAACTGTACATTTCCTGTGAAAACAGAAGTGTATTTTGAAAACAGACAATGCATGTAACAGGCTGAAGTTGACACGGCGTCCCAGAACGTCCACAACCAACACACCCAGGGTACCTTGGACGTCACATGTGGACGTGGACAGTCCATGACCAAACACTGATGCGTGACGAGTTCAGAGTGTGTGTGAATGTGTTGCACTGGAAGCTGCCTCTTGTTCTGGGTTTTGCTTTGTCATCCTAACATTGTGGTTAAAAGACAGGTGGTGCTTCTTTTTCTTCCAGGCAGCTGACAACACGGTGTCTGCAGGAGAGGTGCTGCTCTGCACTCAATCTCAAATCCAACTTTTTTTAGACTCCTTGTAACAAAGCTATAAATGGAAAATGTAGTGAAGTAAAACGAAGAAAACTGGCTTAAAAACAAAGTCCAGGGAAAGAAGAAGTACAGCTTAAAACAAGAACATGAAAAGTACTTGTTTTTTTACTCATGTGCGGTGTTAGTAATCCCCCCCTAAAAAATGCAAAATTACAATTACATGCCAAACCAACAGGCAATGCTATAACCCTGATCCTACAGCCAGAAAAAAGAAGAAAAAGTTGCTCATTCAGGGGCCTGAAAAAAGCTATACAGTGCCTGCAGGAATGAGTCAGAAAACCCAGATATGAGTCAACATTTTAATTCTTTGATTTAATTAATTAATTTGTCTTGAAGTCAGTGTGTGTGTTTTTTTAAAGGGCTGTTAGTTAGCTTTAGCTTCTCACTATTTTTTATCTTTTTAACCTGTTTTCAGTGCTGTGTCACCTTCAGTGTTGGCTCATTACTCAAAAATTGTAATATATTACTCATTAGTTACTCTCTTTAAAAGTAAAAATATTACATTGCTTAATTCCACCTGCCAACATTAATTTGTTACACTCCTCGTTAAATTACTTTTCTGTTACACCCCATAAAACTGGTAATTGTGTGTCTCCCCAAAATCCAGATGTGTGTCTCTGTGTGAGTGTCAGGGTGATCACCGTTAAGTGTAGCTGTGGCGAGATAGCTTCTGTTTACCTGGGGGCTTTCTGTTGCCTGAAACACAGAGTCCCTCATGGAGCAACATGTCATCCAGCACATATCCAACCAGCAGCTTCATCACTTCTCTGTGTCTGCAGCTGTCCAC
The DNA here is from genome assembly GCA_019142605.1 of Cephalopholis sonnerati. NCBI lineage: Eukaryota > Metazoa > Chordata > Actinopteri > Perciformes > Serranidae > Cephalopholis > Cephalopholis sonnerati. The sequence goes on from JAGQAX010000002.1 coordinate 1,641,212, forward strand.
CATTAAAATCCAGTTTAGGTTGTTCAGCCAGTGTAGAGCTACAGCCGACCTCTGCAGCCGAGGAGGGCTCATCTTTGGTGGGGTGTATTTCCTGGAGCTTCATGTTGTTGTGCTGTCAGTCGTAGTAGCTGAGGTGTTTCAGATTGAAGGTTTGAGGACATGGAAAGAGTTTTAGTCCGACTACCTGCAGCAGCAGAGTTCCTGCCATCTTTCCTCCTGACAAAATCAAAGTAAAGTGAATATTTCCAGCAGCTGAGGTAAAAAGTGTTTCCATCCTCCAGACTAGTGTGCTGCTTTGTGACGTGTCTGCACAGCGAGACGATTATAGGTTGAGTCCACTGATGTGGTTGTTGTATTCAAGTCAGCAGTGACGTGATAATGAAAGTAACATTGTAACAAGTTGTTGGTTTTGGGGTAACTGTGATGTTATTACAGACATTTTATTGGGAATTAGTTACACTACTCGTCACTGGAAAAAGCAATCTATTACTGTGTTACTTCCCAACACTGGTGAGTTTGACATCCTGGATATATCCTTCAAACTCATATTGTGGACCCGTCTGTCTGCTTCTCTCTGAGATCTCTATGTTTTTCAAAAAATATGATCATATGTCTTCAGGGATGGCAGTTAGTGACTGCAGCTTGACAGACCATCATAAAGGGGCGGGGCTTAGTGAAGGGTCAATTAAGGCCTTATTTTTACATGAATGAACTCAGCATCTTTTAAGACTTCTGCAGGAAACCTGTGTAGCATGAAATGGGCCTGGGCCTCTGTTTGCATCTGAACCACAGTCAACCTCTTCTGAGTCTGGACCACACCTGACTTACAAAAAATTCAAATAACTTTCTTATTAAGCACGTTTATTTAAATAAAATAAAATAAAGAATCATTCTCCCTGTAAGCTCGTCTTGTCAGGAGGTGGATGGAGCAGCATAAAATATTCCATTCACAGCATGAAGAATCTTTTTTCTTGCTGTCAGGTATTAGAGGGAGGCGATGACACCGCTGTCACAGACTCATCTGAATGAATGATTCATGGCGTCGGGCTGAAAAGCTGCATCGCTCATCACTCAACTTGGAAAGTGATGCAATGTTGCGAGGATCAAATCACATTTTGAACGTGGAGAGCAGAAAGAGAAGAGTTAGTGATGGGTGGAGGTTGAAAGCTTGTGGACGTGTTGAGTCGTGCTGATGGGAGGAGGTGAGACAGAGACGGAGCGGGAGCTAATAAGAGACAGACAAAGTTTTCTCACCAGCAAAAAACACATTTCATTTCAGTCCAATAACATCCATCTGCAGATACATTGTTTCCTCCTGTCAGGAGCAAAGCAGACTTTGTCTGAACTGCTGAAATGCCATTTACATGATTAAATATACTTCGAAACTCTCCGTCAACAACACACAGACTGCACCCAGCAGGGGGAAAGAATGATTCAGGCACACAGTGAGTTTCCTCCAACTAAACTAAATGAGACCAACAGAAAGTCTCCTGATGGGATTTTATTGGGCTGATGCTTCGAACTCGCTCCAAGTTTCTTTGGTCCAAGTTCATTTAGGATTACTGCAGTGTCAGGATGGATGTGAAGGTGCACTTTAAGGATTTGGGCCAGTAGTACAGAAAATCTCTGACCTCGCTCAGCAGACTCGTGCACCAAACTGGCCTTTTTAAAAAAATAAAAACAAGAGTAATATGCAAGTGTTTCTAACGCACTGTGGTCCCATGATGTTTAAAGGTTCTGTATGTCACTTGTTACATGTAATAACCTTTTTCATTGCCAGTCGGTGAGCAGATGGTAACGTAACCTAAAAACTGAGACTTTACCTGAGTCTCTCAGTGACCTGCAGCAGCCTGTGGACAGACTTCTATGTGAAGGACTCAGGATGATATTTTGGGGAAAATCCAAAGGATGAGACGTTTAGGTACGTCCCCGAGTGCGTGTGGTGACTTTGCCTCACTATTCAGCAACCCAGTCTCACTCCGAAATCATCGAAAACAGGCGTTTGGTCAGTGACTTCCAGTGTCAGACATGAGACAAATCAAAGATGAACAATCCACTACAATTTAAATCAAGTTTATTTACAGGCCTATAGCACCCTCAGAAACAACTCTATTGAAAGTACTCTACCTGTTTTAATTTCACACTTCATTGATGGAAGACAAACTTCATTTTTTATTTTTGGATAGTTTACACAATTTAGCAAGCACAACAGTTCAGCTACTGAATGCTGTAAAAGCCAAAGAAGTGAAAGTCGAGAGACTGAAACATTAAAGTAGAAGTGAAGAATGAAATGGTGAGTGTGAATTTTATTGTCATGGTTAGTTTAAATCTTTTTGATCTAAGTTTGGCCCTTAAAGTGACTCATGTAGTGAACAAGTGTGTGTTTAAGGGCCCTTCAGGTCGTCAACATGCTCTGAAAAATAAAAATATCCTTAATGAAGAATGCAACAATGTGCACACTCAGAATAAACAGTGGCGGGTCAGAGGTGATGATGTGGCTCCTCCACTGATAACACAACACACATTCATCAGATTGACTTCTCCTGTGATTCTGGATGGTTTCATCACACACCTGAATTACATCTGGTTGATAAGAAGTGTGTGTGTGAGTCTGGAGCTGCCTCTAATGTGGAGAGATACAGAGAAGGTGAAGAAGAAAAGATGGAGGTTCCTGGGTTGAGCGCCGTGTCTTGGGCTGTGGTTGAAGGAGATTTGTGTGCTCTATTAGAAAGAAAAGCAAACAGATTCATCACTCCACCGCCGCAGGTACAGCTCCTCCCGTCTGCTGCGTCTCTCTGTCCGTCCGTCTGTCTCTGTAATTGTCTTTCCTTCTCTTTCCTACATAAACACAGTGTCCCTCCTCCCCTCCTGCATTCACACTGCTCTCGCTCTCTAACAAATGTTTTGTTGCTCCAGAATGCATCAATATGCAGCGTGCGAGAAGAGGGGCTGGCTGTATGAATTTAAATGTCAAGTACACTCGAGCAGGCAGCTGGCTCTGCAGATTTGTGCTTTACACAGTTTTGTATTCACTGATTTGTGTGTGTGTGCTGAGGGGAGGTGCACAGACAGTCTCCTGCCTGTTCTCAATTTGTTCCTTCAATTTTCACTCAATTTCCATCTCTATCTGACTCTTTTCTTTTCTTAACCTTCCCTCCCATTTTCAGCTCTGCAGGAGGCTATGCATTGAAGAGAAGTCAAGGGGAGTCCCAGGGCCGTAATCACCTGTTTAACATTGAGGGGGGCCATAACCACTCGACACTTTAATGACCCCACCCTCCAGAGGACTGGAGGGAATACATTTCTGACATTTCTATAACATCCAGGACAACTTTTGATTTACTATACTATGACAATTTTACAACATGCTATACTATGACATTTCTTCTTCATGATTTTTGACGACATGCTATACTATGACGTTTTTTCATGATTTTTGACGACATGCTATACTATGACGTTTTTTCATGATTCTTGACGACATGCTATACTATGACGTTTTTTCATGATTTTGGACGACATGCTATACTATGACTTTTTTTCATGATTTTGGACGACATGCTATACTATGACGTTTTTTCATGATTTTGGAAGACATGCTATACTATGACTTTTTTTCATGATTTTAGACGACATGCTATACAATGACCTTTTTCATGATTTCGGACGACAGGCTATACTATGACTTTTTTTCATGATTTTAGACGACATGCTATTCTATGACTTTTTTTATGATTTCGGACGACATACTATTCTATGACTTTTTTTTCATCATTTTGAACTACATGCTATACTATGACATTTTTACCTGATTTTGGACGACATGCTATACTATGACTTTTTTTCATGATTTTTGACGACATGCTATACTATGACTTTTTTTCATGATTTTAGACGACATGCTATTCTATGACTTTTTTCATGATTTCGGACGACATACTATTCTATGACTTTTTTTTCATCATTTTGAACTACATGCTATACTATGACATTTTTACCTGATTTTGGACGACATGCTATACTATGACTTTTTTTCATGATTTTGGACAACATGCTATACAATGACTTTTTCCATGATTTTGGACGACATGCTATACTATGACGTTTTTTCATGATTTTTGAAGACATACTATACTATGACTTTTTTCACGATTTTGGACGACATACTATACTATGATGTTTTTTCATGGTTTTGGACGACATGCTATACCATGACTTTTTTTTATGATTTTTGACGAAATACTATACTATGACGTTTTTTCATGGTTTTGGACGACACGCTATACTATGACTTTTTTTTATGATTTTTGACGACATGCTATACTATGACTTTTTTTTCACCATTTTGAACTACATGCTATACTACGACTTTTTTTCATGATTTTGGACGACGTGCTACACTATGACTTTTTTTCATCATTTTGAACTACATGCTATACTATGACTTTTTTTCATGATTTTTGACGACATGCTATACTATGACTTTTTTCACGATTTTGAACGACATGCTATACTATGACTTTTTTTCATGATTTTCGACGACATACTATACTATGACTTTTTTTCATGATTTTCGACGACATGCTATACTATGACTTTTTTCACGATTTTCGACGACATGCTATACTATGACTTTTTTTCATGACTTTAGACGACATGCTATACTATGACTTTTT